>CM076584.1:428864499-429093652 GCA_034641835.2 Pinus albicaulis | reverse complement strand
GCACTTTTGCATTTGGGGGCCCACGGAACCGGTTTTGCAGATCAAACAGCTTTTCCAGTGATACCACCCCTTTAGCCATGGGGTTTCATAACACCTTTCGTACTCTTTTGCATAGCACCAGTGTGTCATTTTCATCTGGCGCGGCGTCTTTGAATTATTTCTGAGTTCACACATAAATTCAAGCCTGTTGATCATCATCGCTCTGCAGATTGTGATAATGTGCGACCGCGGATGGTCTATACAACTTCAATATAAAACCAGTGACTCAAGGAGGTAAACTTGGCGGCCATTAGCTAGAAGTATCTTGGTGCGTTGTGCCATTCTTAAGTGAGACAATTTAAAGCACGACATCAGAAATTAATGGCCGCCTCTAGCGTCGCCTTCAAATGTGGAACATGATGAATGATATTCTGCGTCACTGCAGAGTGATAATCTTGGTCTGATAACTTGCGTCACTTATTTCACCTTCAAATCCAACGCCTTCTTAAGCCCGAGGATCAGAGCTTCATACTCGGCAGTGTTGTTAGTGCATTGGAACTCGAGTCGACAAGAGACTAGGAATTTTTTCTTATGTGGATCAAGCAAAACGCAGCTGGCACCAGAACCATCGAGATTCTTGGAACCGTCGTAATACAATGTCCATATATCATTTTCCGGGTCCTTGGGGGCAGTGTCTTGCGGAGGAATTTTGGGTTGGTGTGGTATAGTTTGAGCTTGTTCCTCCGCGACGAGTGTCATTTCAGAGAGGACCTCGGGGCCTACTGCAGATTGGGGAGGTTGGTAACATCCAAAAACAGAATCAAGAAAACACATACCAAGTTCTTCTTGGGCGAAGCTGATGGGTTCATTTGTGGCATCCAAATCAGTTACAGTGTGTTTCATGTATGGTTCACTTTCAACTCTGATTTGGTTGTTTCTCCCTTTGTAGGGCAGCCATAAGTGAGACCAATCCGTGGCGGAGTATCCTTGCAATTTGCTAGACCAGTCTCTACTAAGCAGTACACCATAGGCTTATGGGATGTCGACAACCACAATATCAATACATTGATGAACCCTCGAGTCGGATGAGAGGCGGATGATGACATTGTTTAACTCTCCGACTGCCGGTACTTGTGATCTGTCCAGTTGAATGATTTTTGCGTCAGTTTTCTCTGGGAGGATGTTGAGTTTCTTGCACACAGACAAAGGCATGACATTTGTGGAAGCACCAGAGTCAACGAGGCAATTGTGAACGTTGAAATTGAACATCTCGAAAGATAAGAGAAATGGAGGGGTGGACCCTCTCGAGTTCGTGTTTGCCGCATTTACTATAGATTGGAAATCTGGACTGGTTTGTGCAGATGTGTTGCTAACGGTCTTCGTATTTTGGTTGTTGGCGAAAGCTTTTAGGATAAGCTCCTTTTGGTTCGTGATGCGGGCCAACTCGTAGAGCGAGATATTAGCCCTGGTCTTTTTCATGTCCTCCACTATGTTGTAGCTAGTATCAGTTTGGGGACTAGGTTTGGTAGTGGTTTTCGATGGTTCCACTGGGAGTTTGGTCTTTTGACTCGCTTTGCCGTTACTATTGGTAGGCTTGTCCGGCGTAGTTGGTCCTTCGTTGCTAGGGGGGAGAATTTTCCTCAGGAAAGCCCTTTTCTTGTCTTCATATGATTGTTCGGGAATAGCTCCTTTGCTTCTAAGACTATAGTTTCGAGTGGTAGGAACTAGGACTTCCTTATGTGTCTCAATGGGCAGACTGTCCCACTTGAGGTCCCATCAACTATTCCAAATGATAAATTCCCATCTGGGGAGCGAAACTTAGTCTTGATGAGAAACCATCCTCATCAGACTACGGAGTTTGATCATCCGAGAAAGCTGGTTAACTATGAGTCATCTTTGCAGATCCATTGGAGCCGTCTTTTAGATAGGCAGCAGGTGAGAAAGAGCAAGAAGTATCTTTCCTATCTCACCTCCGTTGAGGCATCTTGGTGTTGAAAGCGGAGAGCACTGTGATGTTGGATTGTTTTCTTGAAAAAGGTTTGGGAGGTTTATTTGTATTTGAGGTTTCAACGCCTTTTCTCTTTAAGTCAGAGACCTCATTCGTTAGCATTTTGAGGGTCTTGGCCATACTTTCGAAATCGAAAGTTTCTCTCTCCCTATTTGGGGTGGAAGACTGACCCTTTTTAGTGGTTGATTTGTGATCATCCTTTCCGTCATGATCCATGACACCTATTGACAACATGTCCTTTTCTATCGCGAGAGCAACCGCGTAATTTGCTGTAAGAGTAGCGCGGGCCTCACGTTTGACGAAAACTGCAATATCCCTCGGGAGGGCTTTGGTATAGTAGTCGATGGTGATAGAATCGTCCAACGCTAAGTTTGGAGGAAATTTTTGCAATATGGTTGCGAAGCGTTGGTTAAAGTCTTTAACTTTCTCTTTTCTATGACACTTGATGGTGCTTAGTTCTGTGAGGAGCATAGAGGGTGTTTTATCTTCCGCAAACTTTTGCAGGAACACACGACGGAACTGGTCCCATGAAGCAATAGACGCACTGGGTAGGGAGCGGTACCAGGAGGCAGCCTGGCTTACAAGATTGTGTGGGAAAAGTCGACACGCAACGTCATCGGACTGAACTCTCATAATTTGTAGAGACAGATAAAAACTACTAATATGGTCTTCTGCCGATGTGCCTTTCTTTGGATTGAACTTAGGAAGATGCTTCTCTGGGTGTTTGGGCATATCATAGAGAGGACCTAAAAGGGCCAAAGGGGATTGAGCCATCCAGGCCAGAGGCTGCACCCTCCTGGGGCGTTGATGGTTTCGGGTTTCTGCTTCAGACTCACTTCCCGTTCCTGACACCGAGGTTCCTTCATGACGACGAGAGTGTTCATCTCGGTGTCTTTCACGGTTATTCACGTTTCTAAGTAGCTCCCAGTTGTGAGGGGGGGGTCTGTTTTGGTTTTGGTGGTGATTATGGTTGGCGTGGTGTCTAAGGTCGTGAATGATATTCCCTCTACCACCACGACCTTGACCCCTGTTGACTCCACCTTCATTTCTTAGAGGCCTATTGACTTCTTCTGCATTCCTTCGGGCTGTATTACCTTCTCTTTCGTTTCTTCTCTCCCCTTCTCCTTCTCGTGGGGAATATACTTGGTTGTTGGTCCACTGATGTGAGTCAGGCTGTGGTTCGGGGAAAGGTTCACTATCAGGGAAACCTTCACTATCGTGGGTAACGGGTTCATTTTCCTGGACAGCCCGTGCGAGGTCCTCAATCATGGTATTAACAAGTTCAGGTACGGTACGGACTAGCACGCCATTGCGAGTGATGTTATCGGCAGGGGTCCTAGTGTGGGCCAGGAATTCCATGATAGGGGTATACCATAAATCCCTGATGAGATTACGGGCAACTGGGCGCAAGGCTCTCAGCTGTTCGTTAGTGATTTCGAAGTATCGGGCTTCCACCGTTGGAATATCTTCTAAAGGGGGAAGGGAAACTTCGTTATTTATGACCTCCCGGCGGGGAGTTTGGGATGGAATGTCTGTTGTATGCTGGGAGGATGCCATGGCCCTCCTTCTAGCGCCAAATCTGTTGACGGGAAAATATGTCCGGCCAACAGTAGGGGATCTCCCCGGTAGAAAGTCCCAATTAGACTTTGAACCATTTGGAGTAGGGATCCCGTCCGGGGTGTGGGTCCGGCTACCACTTAAATGACTATCTCTTCGGCTTCGAGCAACCTGATTGAAACTGCAAACATACACTTATTAACACGATATAGAATACATGACTGATGAATAAAACCGATATATGACACTGTGCATAGCAAGGTAATAGACAAAATGCATAAACTCAGGAAATGTCGTTAGCAACACATCTATGAGGTATGCATGCAAGATAATCTAACCGCCAAAGAAACAATCCTTTGTGGTAAGAATATCCCTTAACTTTCCAAAGGATATAACGAGATGCTAATAAAACAGTTCATTAACATTCATCATGAAGTAAATAATAAACTTGAGCATCATCAACACAATCACAGATAACTATGGTGCATGAATGACACTATTAATAACACAGATTCATTAATCAAAGATATTCTGAAACTGCACGCAGAATACACACAATGTTGTCACGGCTAAACACATCATCCAATCAAAGGGGTTTTAACATGTATTGTATTTCATATATCAAGAGTATGCTTCTTCAGCTACAATGCAATAATGCCTTTCAGTCCCAAAAGAGCCAGCCCTCTACAATGCTTCCCACTGGGGTATTTATAGATTCAACAGCCGCACTTATGGCCTTCCGATGGTTCAACTTCCCGACGGTTCAACTTCCTGTTTGTAAAAATTGCGACCTGCGACCTGGTCGCAAATGCGACCTGCAACCTGGTCGCAAATGAGACCTGTGACCTGGTCGCAAATGCGACCTGCGACCCAGCGTTTGCAACTTATGAAGGTGGTCGCGCAATCGAGGTTCCTGGAGCGTCGACTTTCTTGCCTTTGATGAAGTCTTTCCAAGTTTGGTAATCCGCCGTTATAGGAGCGACAAGAGGGCTTTCCTCTTTTATCCGATGCATACATTCTAGAGCATTCGGCACCAGAGTCTCCTTCTTCTAGGAGATCATCATTGAGAGAGAAGCGAGCTTGGTGTAGATTTGCACTGGGGTGACAAGCAACCGGTTCAGATTCTCTTGTGATGCTTCGAATTCCGGTGCGGCGGCAGCTTGTCGTACTGGTTGCAGAAAAGACTGAATTTCCTGCTCTACCTGTTCCCAGCCTTTAGTTTCATTTAGTGCCCCTAATGATGGAATGTGATGAAGGGAATTCATGGAGTCGATACCACTGATTAGGTGGTTATACGCAGACACTACTTTGTCCAGATCTTTGGACAGCTTGTCTTTGGATTGCATACTCATCCGAATCTGTACTTTGGTTTCTTGCGTATGACTCCAATCCTTCCGAGGCACGTGTTCAGGAGCTTGCTGATACTGGGTTGTCCAATTCACCATTTGGTCCAAGGCTGCCGAGGCTTCTTTGAGCTGTTCTTGTTTCTGCTTGGTTTCTTCCCGTGCCTCTGCCAACGGGGCCACTGTTTCTTTCAGGGTGAACATTTCCTGGTATACTTGCCTCATTGTCATCTCCAACACATCACACTCCTTCCTGACCGCCAGTGGGACTTCATTCACCTGAGCGGGCCTACCCTGGAGCTGGAGCATCTCATTTTCCAGCCTTGATTTTTCCTGCTCTGCCGCTTTTAGCTGGTTCTGTAAGGAAATAATTTCCCTGCTCATCCTTGTGACATTTTCTTCTGTGGCTGCGGCAAAGGCGGTGCCTGCTGACGCTATCATAACCGGATTTGTCCTTGTGTCTGGGACAATGTCCTTTCCGGTGGAGACTGTGGAGATGGCAGGGTAACCTGATGTCAAGGATTTCCTCTTCTCTTGCCGTATCTTGAAAGAGAATTGGTCAAAGGTTAATCTGGTCAAGTCGAAGACTTCTTCTTCTTGCTCCCCCAGAAAGTCATCAACACTGAGGGCACCTCCCGCGCCACCTGCAGGGATATTCAGGGGAGATAGATCAATGTCATCTATTAGCTCGTCCTCTACATCCTGCGTTTGACCCTTTTCTTTCTCCTTTTGCTGGCACTCTCCTTCCGCCTTGTCACGCTTTTCTTTCTCCCGGCGTTCTGCCTCTGCCTCTGCTTCCTTTTCCTGTTTCCTCTTTGCTGCGGCGGCCTGTTCTGCCTTTTTCTGATGATCGACTTTATCGAGCTCTTCTTTCAGTGCCTTTTCTGCCGCCGCTTGTGCCTCTTTTTCCTGTCTTTCTTTCTCCTCCTCTTTTTTCCTTTTCCGTTCTGTTCTGGCGTCTTTCTTGCGTTCCTCTTCATCTTCCTTCCTCTTCTTTTCCTCTTCCAGTTTGGCCTGGGCTTCTGCTTCCCTTTGCTGATCTGCGGTGTCAGGTCCTGCACCGGTCTGTGTTCTTTTATCTTTGGAGGAGGAAGAACCTCCAATGTTCTGATACTCTGCTCCTTCTCGGTCAGGGTCGATTCCTGGTGCGAGATGCCAGTTTGCGTTATACCAATTTCTTCTCTCATCCTCATCCGGGCACTCGACGTGTTGATAACTCCATCTGAAATTGGCCCTTTTACAATGTTCGGGGACTATCCTAACTGGATCGTAAGTTCGGCGGTCCAGATTTCTGAAGTGATAGCTTTTCACCTCTTCCCCTTCACGCGCTACTTCTCTGGAGTCTTTGACCGTATAGGAACCAATGGTGAGAGGTAGAGCAGGCCAAGGTTTCTTCTTCCCTTTGGAAAGGACGTTAGAGAAACCCAAGGTCATCTGAAAGCATACCTCTTGTATGAGCACCTTGTCGGTAACAAACTTAGGTAGAGCGTGTGGTGCTTCAAACGAGCCAAATACTCGGATGATTGTGAATTCAGCGAATGGGAACCAGTGTGCCACCTGACCTAGTGTTTCCATCGCTCGCCAAGACATGCAGGGGGCATCTTGACCAAATAGTTTCCCGTAGAGGGCGGGCATGAATATGTGAGAGATTTTCTCGATGTCCGACTTGTACCTAGATTCCCAGAATACCCCGGTCTGCAAGTGTATTGCCTGGGTCTGTTCGGGGTCCCAGTTATGTGGCCATCCCTCGACATGCATCTGGGCATAGACAGCATCTAATAGATACGAAGCCATGTAGAATTCTGATGGAGCTCTTTCATCTGGGGCTAAAGCTGAAGCCAAGTTTGTGTGCATGGAGCCCATTAATATTCCCGCCCAATTGAATCGAGTGCCGTGGACTGTTACGTGTTCTATGATGGTTTCCCATGTTCCATTGAAGGTGGTGGCGTCCGAACGCCCGTATATCCTGCACAACATGGCGGCCACTAGCTTATAGACTTTCCTCAGACTGGCCACCGGGTACTCCTGGTCCTTCTTGATCTTAAATTTGTCTGGTTCTGCCCACCATCTTCTGATCGTGTCAACCATCGGCACTTCATTTGCAGCAAACCATCTTGGGGTGAAATTCACCTCTGCTTTGGGTAGCGAGTAGTAGAACTGTGCTCTTGAACTTTCCAATGTTGCGAACGCTTTCCCTGCACTATCTCGGATTGTGAAGCTTTTCGGATCAGTCTTCTGTATGATCCAGTCCAACATCTCTGGGCACGGAAAGATGGCAGGATGCGACCCGACTAGGTGTAATTTGGACCTTTTTACTTTCAGGTATATTTCACGATCCGGGAGATCTTCTGGGAAATCTCCTTCTAGCATGGCGAACTCACGGTATACTTCATACCACCTAAGGCTATCCTCCTTTGCGAAGGTGCAAAGGGTGTCTCTGTATATTGGCGGTGGAGATATTTGTATGTCTGCGTCTGATTCTTCCTCCACCACCTGCCTGCTTCTCCTTCGGGATACCGGGGGTGCCATATTGCTAGAGTCGGAGGGGACCGGTATTGTGTCTGCTCTGAATTCACCTGCTGCATTTAGAACAGAATCACAGGATAAGAAAGACATGATGATAATGGCTAAATAGAGTCTGAACATGCAAAGATAATTTACTGTTCCCTGGGAGTCGCTGGGTCGCTGCTCTACAAAAGGACTCACCCGCGACCTCGCGACCTTGCGACTAGGTCGCAGGGTCGCAGAGTCGCTGAGTGAGACTTTTGCGACCTTGCGACCTTGCGACCTGGTCGCTAGGTCGCAGGTCGCATTTTCGTTTTGCGCGCGCGCGACCTTGCGGCTAAGTGTTTACTAATGGGAAAAATCCACGGTCTGAAAGGTCCAGAATTTACCATAAGGCACAGCCATGAGAATTTAGGCAAGAGGCGGGTGACCTTGGGGCTTGGGGGAAACAACACGATGATGAAAATCTTAAAGAAAAACCCACATCCTTGCCGGTAAATAAATAAGACCGTGGGGAGGCTCAATAATGGCAAGAAATGCTTATGAGGGAAACATGAAAAGGAAAAGGCAACTTACCCGGAAGAAAACGCGCCATTCAACCTGTCAGAGTAAATCCGCGGTTTTCGCTGAGAGTCACAAATGCGACCTAACGACCCGACCTTATATAAAAAGGTCGCACGTGCGGACGTTTAATGCGGTCGCAAGTTGCAAGTTTGCGACCTTGCGACCTTGCGACCTACAAGTCGCTGGGTCGCAAGGTCGCTGGGTCGCAAATTTCTTTAAAACTTCACTTTGCGACCTTGCGACCTCAAGGTCGCTAGGTCGCAAGGTCGCAAAATGTTCAAATTCTGACTCTTGCGACCTGTGCAACCTGTGCGACCTTAGGGTCGCAGAGTCGCATAGGTCGCCTGGGTCACAAATAATGCATATGCGACTTAGCGACTTGCTTTTAGAACTTTACTTGGTCTCTTTTCCTTTTAGTTTTAAGGGGGGCTCCAAAAATTTTGAAGTGTGTGTTATGATTTTATGTATTTTTTGGAGGGTGTTGTTGGGAATATGATGCAGAGTGTTGTCCTTGATGGCAACCCACTAAATGAAGATGTAGACATGCGACTGTTGACATGTGTTGTCCTTAAATGGCAATCCTCTTGATAAAGATGATGACAACTTACTTGATGAAGTTGTGCTTGAGAGAATATGTCTTGATGAACTAAATATGATGTATCTACAGTAAGAACAGAAGTCAATGAAGAAAGGAATTCAGCATGTGCTAATTCTATGATGAAAAAGAGTATGTCTCTTGGAATACGCGGATTGGCCTAGGGAAAGTCGCGTATGCACGCGGGAAGGAAAGTTCCAAGTCGCGTATGGGAAAAAGCGCTCAAAAAGTGCAAAACCAGGGGTAATCACCATGGTATTGACCCATTGTATTGGGTAATTATCCGCCTAATTGACCCCATCTGATGTAGTTTTGGGCTTATGGTATTGGTTTGGCTCATGGTATTGAAAAAGGGGCTCATGGTATTGAAAAAGGGAAAACCTATATAAGGAGAAGAATTTCATTGTGTAAATTATGAGTGTGCGTGCAAGATGTCTGAGCTTGAATGAATACTTCTCTCTGAAGTAGATCTGAATGGAAAGGGTTACATTTGAAGATTAATCTGAATGTATGATGCACCAATGATGAAGAAGGGGATCTAGATCTGAAATACACTTGTATTTGCTAGATCTGATTATGGAAGGCTTAGATACGAGATTGAGGCAAACATCATGCAGTGAAAGGGTAAATCTAAGCTTTTATCGATCTAAAGAGTATCTTGTGCTGCTCTGTAATGATTGAAGATCTATACGCTACTTCGCTGCGGAGGAAGCGCGTATATACGCAGCTTCAGCGAAGAGAAAGCGCGTATGCGCAATAAAATATACACTGAGGTATACGCTGGTTTGTGTGGACGGAAGCGCGTATATACGCGACATCAGTGAAGTAAAAGCGCGTATGCAAACTAGGGTTTGTTGAAGCAAGGGGTATGAAATATCTGATCTGTTCTGCTGTGTTTCTGCTATCTGATCTGTGTTGATAAGTATCTGTTGGTGATGTATGTTTGTGCTTAAAAGTATGGAAAGGGTCCAGTCTGAAAGTATGATGAAATGTGGCCTGCAAGTGGTGTTCTATTGAAGTTGTTGGATCCGGTGTGAAAATTGATGAAATGTGGTCCATAGAGGTGCTGAGGGTTGTAGCCTTCAGTCAGGGGGTTGTAGCTCCCTTCCAGGTGAGGCTGGTAAACGAGATCGGGGGGTCGTAGCTCCCTTCCAGGAGAGGCTGGTAAACGAGTCAGGGGGTTGGAGCTCCCTTCCGGGAGAGGCTGGTAAACGAGCGCAGGTGGGTGCCTGCGTGCTGGTCAAGTCTGCGCCAGCACATATGTTGTAAGATGTTTTCTCTATAATAAAATATTGAAGGCTGAGCAACTGCAGCGGTGGTTTTCTCCCGACTTGGGTTTCCACCTAAAAATCCTGGTGTTCATGTGTGATGCTTTGTGTGATGGTTTACTCTGCTCTTACTATTCATGCTTACTGTTTATTAAACATCTGATGAATGAATGATGGAATGATTTAAGTGAAGATCTAATAACATAATTAGATATCTTTGTATACACGAGTTTCATAAAGGGTATCCGCGTATATACGCGAGTCTGTTTCAGGAAAGTAGCGTATGGGTTTTAGAAGCAAGAAAAAGTAAAAGTTTTGAATATGCTGTAAATACTGATTCACCCCCCCCCTCTCAGTATTTTTCCCAACAATTGGTATCAGAGCAGGATCCTTGTGCAAAATCTTGATCGCTTGAAGGAGATCCGTCGCAATGGGAAGTCATGAAGGAGTAATATCTATAAAGCCACCTTCATTCAATGGAAGCAATATGATATTCTGGAAGGTACCAACAAAATCTTATTTGCAAAATCTTGGTACAAAACTATGGGCAATCTTGAAAGGATGTGAACAAGAATTTAGAGAAGAAAAGGGTATTTTTGTGGATTCTCTAGAAGACAATAATCTTCTTGAAGAAAACACTCAACTCAAAGTAAGCCATGAAGAAAATAACATAATCATAGAGACTCTTAAAAATCAGCTTGAAGCAGAAAGAAAACGCATTGAGGAATTGGAGTGTGAAGTAGTGAGTCTAAGGAAAGATAATGAGAAAGTGAAATCTCTCAATCTTAGATTTGCTAAAGGTTCAGAAACCTTGGATGAGATTATCAAGGTACAACGGTCTCCTCTTATAAAAACAGGTCTTGGATACACTGGGAATCTTCCCAGACATCCGCACCAAATTTCCTAAAAGCAGCCACAGCTGGTTCTCTACATTCAACCACTCAGCAGGGGAACAAAGGATCTTTACAGGTGAAGCATGATCATCTCAATTCAAGAAACACTAACAAGGAGATCGTTCAAAGAAGCTACAACCAACAGGTAAATTCTAATAGAAGATTTCATGATCACAGAAACTTCTACTTCAATGGACAATGTTTCTCATGTCACAATTTTGGTCATAAAGCTGTTCAATGTGTTGCATATAAAACCATCATGACAAGAGAAGCAAGAAATAAAAGGATGAATATCGAACCAAAGAAGAACACCTACAACAACTTTTCACCTCTTCAAAACGAAGTTGAATGTACTTATTGCAATAACTTTGGTCATGAAGAATCTGAATGCAGGAGCAAGGTCCATCCAAAAGAACATGTTCCTTCAAGCTCTAAAGTATGGAAAGAGAAAGAAATACCGGTTGAAAATTGTGGGATAGCGTTATTTGCAGAAGGTGAAGAAAATCAATGGTACATTGATAGTGGGTGCTCAAGACACATGACAGGTGACAAAAGCAAACTTCATACTTATAATGCTCTAGAAAAGGAAAAGAAAGTTACATTTGGAAATTATACTCCTGCTGTAATTAAAGGAAAAGGGTCAGTATTTCTAAAAGAAAAAGTGAAGGCTAAAGATGTCATGTATGTGGATGGATTAAGGCATAACCTGTTAAGTGTTAGTCAAATGTGTGATCAAGGAGCAGAAGTGGTCTTCAGTTCCAAAGAATGTGTGGTTCTTGATCTTGATACAGGTAAAATCATTATAAAAGGAAAAAGAAATCCAAGCAACTTGTATGTACTAAACGGCATAGATCAATGTTACTTAAGCAAGTCTTCAGAAAATTTGCTATGGTATAGAAGGCTGGGGCATCTGAGCTTCTCTCAAATCAACAAAGCAAGCAGACTTCAAGCTGTTCGTGATCTTCCCAAGGTCAATCTTCCGGAAAGTACCATATGCAAATCTTGTCAATTTGGTAAGCAGACCAGAGTACGATTTAATGCCAAAGAAGGATCTTCAAGTAAGCCTCTTGAACTCATTCATACTGATATCTGTGGACCTATGAGGAAAAGGTCATTACGTGGGGAAGAATACTATATCTTATTTATTGATGACTACTCTAGAATGTGTTGGATCGGGTTCATTAAACACAAAGATCAAGCATTTGAAAAATTTCAGAGCTTCAAAGCTTTGGTAGAAAATGAATTAGATCTAAAAATCAAGTGTCTTAGATCTGATCGAGGAGGAGAATATTCATCAAATGAATTCTTTGAATTTTGTGAACAACATGGCATTAAAAGACGGTTCTCTGTAGCAGGCACTCCACAACAAAATGGTGTAGCAGAAAGAATGAATAGAACAATTGTTCAAATGGCTAGAGCTATGCTTGCTGATTCTGATGTTCCTGACATGTTCTGGAGTGAAGCAACACATACAGCAGTTAACATTCTCAACAAGGCTCATGTTCGGGTAAATAGTGACAAAACTCCATATGAACTCTCGTATGGCAATTCTCCCACTGTGAAGCATTTTAAAGTTTTTGGAAGTAAATGCTTTATCAAAAATAATTATGAAAAGCTTGGGAAGTTTGAACCTAGATCAGATGAAGGGATATTTCTTGGTTACTCATCTTCAAGCAAAGCATTCACATGTTACAATAAAAGGCTTCGAAAGACTGTTGAATGTATTGATGTTGTTGTTGATGAGTCTCCTGCAGCTCCTAAAGAAGAAAAACAAACAACAAAAGAAGATGATAGCGACATATGGCCTTCTACATCAGATGGAAATGATATAGACAGTGGATCCAATGAAGAACCTGAAAATGATCTATCTGAAAAAGCTCCATCCAGATATTTTCAAAAGAATCATCCTGAATCTCAAATCTTGGGAGACAAGGAATCAGGTGTACGAACAAGGAGAACTCTTGTAGTATCTTCTAGTAATCTGGGACTTATATCCACAATTGAACCGCACAATGTCAATGAAGCTAGCCAAGATGAATGCTGGAACCAAGCCATGAATGAAGAGATTGATCAAATTGAAAAGAATGACACTTGGGATTTGGTACCCAGACCACATGATAAAAATGTCATTGGAACTAAATGGATCTTCAAGAACAAGTTAAATGAGAATGGGGATATTGTAAGAAACAAAGCTAGACTGGTTTGCAAAGGGTATACTCAAAAAGAAGGTATAGACTTTGAAGAAACTTTTGCTCTTGTAGCTAGACTTGAAGCCATAAGAATGTTTCTTGCTTTTTCAAGTCATCAACAAATCAAAGTTTATCAAATGGATGTTAAATCTGCATTTCTTAATGGTGATCTAGAAGAAGAAGTATACATAGAACAACCGGAAGGATTCATTTTGGGAAATGATGCAAGTCTTGTTTGTAGACTTAAAAAGGCTCTATATGGTCTCAAACAAGCTCCAAGGGCTTGGTATTATCGTCTTGACAAATATCTTCATCAACAAGGATTTTCAAAAGGGTCTGCTGATAGCAACTTATACACAAAATTTGAAAATGACAAACTATTGATTGTGGTTGTATATGTTGATGACATCATTTTTGGGAGTAACGAAGAATCTATGAGTCAAAAATTTGCCTCTGTCATGCAGCAAGAATTTGAAATGTCTCTACTTGGGGAACTAACATTCTTTCTTGGCTTGCAAGTGCATCAAGTTGTAGATGGTATATTTCTATCACAAACAAAATATCTTAAGCAAATTCTGAAGAAGTATGGCATGGAAGAATGCAAACCTGTAAGTACACCAATGATAACCGGATGCAGTCTCAGTTCTAATGATGATTCTCCCACAGTGAATCAACCAGAATACAGATCGATGATTGGAAGTCTACTTTATCTCACTGGGACCAGACCAGAAATTATGCATGCAGTTGGGATTGTTGGACGATTCCAAGCTAATCCAAAAGAGTCTCATGTTCAGGCTGTCAAAATGATATTCAAATATCTACAAGGAACTCAAGATTTTGGTCTATGGTATCCAAAAGATACTGATCTTACTCTTCATGCTTACACTGATGCAGATTGGGCTGGAAGTGTTGATGATCGGAAAAGCACTAGTGGTGGTGCATTCTATATGGGACCCCGGTTAGTATCTTGGTTCAGCAAGAAGCAAAATTCTATTGCCTTATCTAGAGCAGAAGCAGAATATGTGGCTGCCGCATCTTGTTGCACTCAACTCCTTTGGATGATGCAAACCTTACAAGATTTTCAAATCAAATGTACTCCTCCTGTCCCCATTAAGTGTGACAATACAAGTGCCATCAGTATTTCAAAGAATCCTGTTATGCATTCAAAGACCAAGCACATTCCCATCAAGTATCACTTCTTACGTGAACAAGTGCTTGAGAAAACCGTGAAGTTGGAGTATGTTCCCTCCAAAGAACAAATTGCTGATATCTTTACCAAACCTCTGCCCAGGGAAGCATTCGAGTATCTAAGACAGAAGCTGGGAGTGTTCTCTGCCAGTCAAAAGAACAAATCTGCTTAAATTTAGAAGATGGCATTGGATACGCGGGTTTCTTGAAACACAATCGCGTATATACGCGAGTTCCTGCACAGAAAACCGTGTATGTTTGGTTGCTGGAAATTTTTGGTTGGTTCAGCTCTCTTCAGCACAGCTGCAATGCTATTTGGTATCTCTGATACTGTTTGGTATCTCTGGTGGTGTTCCAGTTCTCATAATTCTGTTTCTAATGTTTTGATGAAGATGCCTTGATGTTTTGTTGGTGAAAATGTTCAGGATGCACAAACTAAGGGGGAGCCTTAGTCATTTGGAAAGGTTGCTTGGTTGCACAAATTCAGGGGGAGCATTAGCGTTGCTGAGTATAATGCACTGTTGGCATTATGGTGGTTCTGATATATGATCTCTCTTGAGGTCTTTCTGGTATTGGTTATGAAAAGTCATATTTGTATTTTTGATGAAAAGGTCATGTTGAGACCCATGATGTAAAATTGTATTATTCAGTCATGTAAGGACTTGTCAAATATGTAAACCCACTTGGTTGGGTAGCTGAGTCAAATTTTGTAAACCCACTTGGTTGGGTAGCTGAGTCAAATTTGTAAACCCACTTGGTTGGGTACTTGAGTCTCATATGTAAATCCACTTGGTTGGATATTTGATGTAAGTATGAGTCTTTGGTAGAGTCATGTACTTCATTGAAAATTATGTTTAAAGATTCAGCATGAACTTAGGGGGAGCTTCGTCACTTCAGTATACATCAGATCTGCAGAACGCTTCTTCTACATGAGGAGAACAGGGGGAGAGTATGTTGGTTTTGATCCGCCCTTTGCCCTTGATGTCAAAGGGGGAGAGTGCCATGGTGTTTGAATGAAGAGAAAGAATGGTGTCAAAAATGGAGAAAGTGACATGGTGTCATTGTATTCTTAATGTACCTATCTGCAGTGGTATAATGTACCTATCTGCTGTAGTAACCAAACACCATCGTGGTTGCCATCAAGTCCAAAGGGGGAGATTGTTGGAAATATGATTCAGAGTGTTGTCCTTGATGGCAACCCACTAAATGAAGATGTAGACATGCGACTGTTGACATGTGTTGTCCTTAAATAGCGCGAAATCCTCTTGATAAAGATGATGACAACTTACTTGATGAAGTTGTCTTGGAGAGAATATGTCTTGATGAACTAAATATGATGTATCTGATGAAGCAGAAGGCAATGAAGGAATTCGGTATGTGCTAATTCTATGATGAAAAAGAGTATGTCTCTTGGAATACGCGGATTGGCCTAGGGAAAGTCGCGTATTGCGCGGAAGGAACGTTCCAAGTCGCGTATGGAAAAAAGCGCTCATAAAGTGCAAAACCAGGGGTAACCACCATGGTATTGACCCATTGTATTGGGTAATGATTCGTCTAAATGACCCTGTCCAGTAATACCATCGGAAGTAATGTGGTTTTGGGCTCATGGTATTGTTTTGGCTCATGGTATTGAAAAAAGGGGCTCATGGTATTGAAAAAGGGAAAACCTATATAAAGAGAAGAACTTCATTGTGCAAATAATGAGTGTGGGTTCAAAATGTCTGAGCTTGAATGAATACTTCTCTGTGAAGTATATCTGTATGGAAAGGGTAAAGGTTTGATAATAGATATGAATCTATGATGCACCTATGAAGAAATGATGAAGAAGGGGATCTAGATCTGAAATGTACTTGTATCTGCTAGATCTGTTTATGGAAGGCTTAGATATGAGATGAGGCGAACATATGTCTGAAGTAAAAGGGTAAATCTGAACTGAATATCTGATCTGAAGAAGTATGCTGCTCTATAATGGTTGAAGATATATGCTACTTCGCCGCGGAGGAAGCGCGTATATACGCGGCTTCTCTGAAGTAAAAGCGCGTATGCGCAATGAAATATACACTGAGGTATACGCTGGTTTGTGTGGACGGAAGCGCGTATATACGCGACATCAGTGAAGTAAAAGCGCGTATGTAAACTAGGGTTTGCTGAAGCAAGGGGTATGAAAAATCTGATCTGTTCTGCTGTGTTTCTGGTATCTGATCTGTGTTGATAAGTATCTGTTGGTGATGTATGTTTGTGCTTAAAAATATGGAAAGGGTCCAAGTGTGGCTCATGATGAAATGTAGCCTGCAAGTGGTGTTCTATTGAAGTTGTTGGATCCGGTGTGAAAATTGATGAAACGTGGTCGAGGTGGTGCGCAGGGGTTGTAGCCTTCGGTCGGGGGGTTGTAGCAGCTCCCTTCCGGGAGAGGCTGGTAAACGAGATCGGGGGTCGTAGCTCCCTTCCGGGAGAGGCCGGTAAGCAGTCGGGGGGTTGGAGAGACTCCCCTTCCGGGGAGAAATTTGGTAAACGAGCGCAGGTGGGTGCCTGCGTGCTGGTCAAGTCTGCGCCATCACATATGTTGTAAGATGTTTTCACTATAATAAAATATTGAAGGCTGAGCAACTGCAGCGGTGGTTTTCTCCCAACTTGGGTTTCCACCTAAAAATCCTGTTGTTCATGTGTGATGCTTTGTGTGATGGTTTACTCTGCTCTTACTGTTCATGCTTACTGTTTATTAAACATATGATGAATGAATGATGGAATGATTTAAGTGAAGATCTAATAACATAATTAGATATCTGTGTATACGCGAGTTTCATAAAGGGTATCCGCGTATATACGCGAGTCTGTTTCAGGAAAGTAGCGTATAGGTTTTTAGAAGCAAGAAAAAGTAAAAAGTTTTGAATATGCGCCAAATATTTGATTCACCCCCCCCCCTCTCAGTATTTTTCCCAACACTACCTACAACTAGTGAAGAAGTCTGGAAGTCAATTAGCCTACAACAGTCAACTGTATATCTAGTAAGTGTTGCTTTTGAGTATTGACTCACATGAGTCTAACTCATTTGAAGAAGCGAACATAAAGCAAGAGTTTCAGAAAGAAATTCCAGAGGATTATACCGAGATACAGATAAATCAGACTTGGGAGCCTGTGTAGACTTTGAAGAAACTTTGCACTTGTTATATGAATACAATTAGTTAGGCATAGGTGTGAGATTTATTAGGTGGATGTCCAAAGTGCCTTCTAGAATACAATTTTTGCAGAGGAAATGTATATGCATTATAGCTCATATGGACTAAGGCAGGCTCATAGAGCCTTGTATGCAAGCATTGATGACCAGTCAAGGATAACTGTTTTGAAAACCTAACTCTATTAGAGAACCTACAACTCAATTAGAGACCCTAACTCTATTAGAGACCCTACAACTCAATTTTTGGCCCAGATAACTACAATTAAGGGAGAGGTAGTTTTCTGTTGGTTGTGCATGCACTTGGAACCACACTTAGAGCACATGACTTCTCTATGAAAAGGTTATTTAATTATACTCAAGTCAAGCAAAAATCAAGTGAATTCAAATTGGCTTTCTAGTCACTTAGTATTTTTTAATGTTAATTTATTCTATTGTCTCCCTTTCTACTTGCAGTAATTAGTGTAGCATTTTATCATAACTAGATCCTATACTTGTGCTTAAAATATAACACTAGCCAATGTCATTTTATTAGGGCAACATGTTCTTTCTAATAATCTTTGGAAGAGAAATAATATGAAAAAACTAAAAGAATAACATATAGAGAATCATTTTCATGTAACAAGTTGCAAGGGGGGCTACAACTTATTTCTTTCCTCGATCAATGATACATTGTCATTCTTTTTGAGCTCTTCATGGTAAGTGAACAAAGGCTTTGACACACTTCTATTACTTAAAATGTATAGATGGAAAAAAAGAGAACCATATTAACGATGTTGGATGGTGTATAATGACTTTAATATGGAGTTGTTGCTACAATAACCCATTGCTACAAACAAAAAAATGCTCATGACAAGAGATCAAATGCTAATTCACATAAATAGTTTGGACGTGACAACACCCGACATATTCCAGCATTAGAATACCTACATCTTGTTTGAAATTTCATATGATGCTCTTCAAAAGAATTTACTTTCTTATAACAGCAGAAAGGAAAACTATTGTTTGGACGTGTCCTAAGTTCAACAAATCTTTGACGTGATTAAGGAGCTATAGAGAATTATGTACTTGTGAAAGTTTTGAAGCTGCAGCAAGGCCACTCAATATGGCACCTTCAACATTTGGAGCAACAAAAAAATCACCACAAACATCAAATCGCTTGCTATCTAACCACAGACATTTGTCATCTTTTGCACTGAATGTTGTTGGTAATGCACTACCCCTGCAATCAAAATATGAAATCAGATTAGCCAGATTAATTTCTTTGAAGTTGATAAGCTTATGGCTGAAATATTGAGTCAAATATATCCTTATTATCCTACATCTATGAATCATCCTTAAATGTTTGTTCACGATGACTAGGATAAACAGAAATTTATAGGTTAACATTTAAACTAGTTATCAAATAGACGAGGATGGAGGTTGCAATCATGTAACCCACAGTCTCACCATCTATGAGCTTTACTTTCTTATAACAGCAGAAAGGAAAACTATTGTTTGGACGTGTCCTAAGTTCAACAAATCTTTGACGTGATTAAGGAGCTATAGAGAATTGTGTACTTGTGAAAGTTTTGAAGCTGCAGCAAGGCCACTCAATATGGCACCTTCAACATTTGGAGCAACACAAAAATCACCACAAACAGCAAATCACTTGTTATCTAACCACAGACATTTGTCATCTTTTGCACTGAATGTTGTTGTTAATGCACTACCCCTACAATAAAAATATGAAATCATATTAGCCAGATTAATTTCTTTGAAGTTGATAAGCTTATGGCTGAAATATTGAGTCAAATATATCCTTATTATCCTACATCTATGAAGCATCCTTAAATGTTTGTTCACGATGACTAGGATAAATAGAAATTTATAGGTTGACATTTAAACTAGTTATCAAATAGACGAGGATGGAGGTTGCAATCATGTAACCCACAGTCTCACCATCTATGAGCTTTCATAAAAAATGGAGTAGGCATATGTGGAACTGTTTTATGGAATTCACTTAATAAGTCTCTTCTCACCAAATTCAATACATCATTGAAGGCTTATTTAAGCCTGTTTGACTTATGATATGGTTGGCATATTCAGCTGTAGAATGTAGAACTCAGCACGCTGTAGAAAGAAACTTAAATTGTGTCATCCCGCCAATCATAAGCACACAGTGTTGGCAAATACAGAGAGCTCACAAAGTTTTAAGGAGCATATTCCACAGGACAATGTATGTAGTTAAACAGGAACTAGGCAGTTGACAAAGTATATATGTTTCGTGTTCAATGGAGTGCTCCCATGTATAGTGATTACTGATGTGTTGTGCACGTTAACTCACCACATGGCATGAAATTTCTTTAATTCTAGTTTCCTTTCAAGTCGTCCTATCTATAATTTTAACTCATTCTGTAGCAACTGGAGAACATCATTCTCTAACCATAAAATCTGCAAGGTTAAATATCTCAAGTTCAAATCAAGTTGCAATGACATTATGTATATATTTCGTAAGAAATATGATCTATATGTGACATTATGCATATATTTCATAAGAAATGTGATCCTTTGAATGGGAAAGATGGATGGTTAATGATGTTTTCATTGCTGGTGTTTAACATTTCCATAAGAAATGTGATCCCATGAATGGAAAAGATAGCTAGTTAAGGATGCTTGCATTGCTGGTGTATAACATTTTCATTAGAAGTCAAATTGTTAATGTTTTAGATGTAAATTCTGTGGCATATTCTCTTCCAACGAGGGGAGTTGGTTGATATTTTAGTCATATCCAATATATGGATGCCAGAAACCAATTTTTGTACAAATTAACGAACTCCATCACTGTCACAACCGAGTATACCAAAATCAGATTGCCACAAGCAAATAGAGTCATAACTCACAACAGATTGAGTAGTTAGAGCCTAAGGATAATGAGGTCAAGAAGGACAATTCTACGATTAAGATGTATAAGAGGGACCACCATATTGATATAATCGCTGATACATACACTTGATGACTAGAGGGAAATTCATAACCCAGGTTTTAGATTACACAGAATCTACAGTCACCGAGGTTTTAACCTGGACTATTTTTCTGGTTGTAGCACAGAGTTGAGTCAAGATGTGGTTCTAGCACTTTTTTCATCATCCCATGAATGTTGCAAGGCCATTGGTAACATGTATCCTTATTTGGGAGACAATGACCCAAGTATGTTACTAGCCCCTAGATTTTCAAATAGGAGACCTTAGTAAAATGTATATGTCACATTTTTTCAAACAATAGCCATGACACTGAAATAAGAATCACTCATTTTGTAGATCTCAAATCAAGTGGCAATCAAGCAGAAGAGTAGGGCTGAAGAATAATGGTCAAATAGGAGTATAGTGGCCAAATTCCACACCCCTATCTTGAACCAAAGGTTGTAATGAATACTCACCTCTGTAGGTGACCTTGCCTGAAATAAGTGAATGGTGTTGAGATTGAAATCCACGCCACTGAATACAATACACAGATCACATTGTAAATAAATGTAGAAAATTGATGCTTTCAACAAGTCATGAATTATAAAACTGAGGCATGGTATTAAACAATTTAACATATCATCTATGAAGTCTTCCTGCGTGCAATCTTGGACTGTAGAAAATTACAAATTGTTGAGGGGTTTACCCACTTTTACCTTGCATTAGTGACCACTAACATATAATGAACTGACTAAAAAAACATGTTATTTTTTAGACCATTTTCATTTTTAATGAAGAAAACAATCGTTGTAAATCACTATTTCATTGAACAGAAAAACTTCAGCAGTAGGGGAGATCAGAAGATTATAAATCCTAAGAATGTATCTGCTACCATACCTCTGCGATACAACTAACTTCCACACATATGGAATAAAAAACTCTTCTGGGTGAAGTTCTTGCTCATAGGTGAATTTTAACTGGGTGAACATCTAAAAAACACACAAACCATCTATAATTAGGACAAATCAAACCACTAACAACAAATATAGAGAATAATAAAAGAAAATTCAAATATTGAAACATGACTCTTTCAAAACAAAGTTTTTTTCATATTACTATCGTCATTTTCTACCATGTCATAGCCAATTATGTACCTTCATCCCTTCACCCCGCCATGACCAGATATTAGCAACTATGACTTGAAGAACCTTTTCTACTGACCATTCCCCATCTGTATGTTGAGCATCAATACGACTGTTGAAAAAATCCAGAATAAAGATGCTTCCCAATTCCACACCCCTATCTTGAAAGGATCGGACTTCCTGTAGGAAGTATAAGAAGCCAAATTTTCTATTCTCCATTGGGCAAGCCTGGCTGTAGTGTCAACTCTGCAGCCAGCCTCACCCATCCGTGTAAGAGCCAGCGCTGCAGCAATCTCCGTGATGCAGTCAAAGAAAAACTCAATAAAAAGTTGTGGAAATGGTGTTCAGCAATCTGAAAATCCTAGATCAGTATCAAGTTTAGGGGTTTTCCTTGTAGTGATGATGACACCAATTCAAACCTATTGTTGCTAGCAAGGATAGTGTTATAAAGTTGTTAGCTAAACGAATTACAGTAGCGATAATGGGGCAAGATAGGTAGACTTTGATAGCTTTCAAGCTTTGTCATTGTAGTGTAGGATGAGAAATGGAATTAGAATGAGCATTTAGATAATTAACTCATTCTATAAGAAGAAAGTAACACAACATAATTGCCCTTACAAAACAGAGCATAAATTGATTTATGAATTCTGTTTATAACTCTTTAGAACAATCAGTGAAAGCATAAGATATGAAATGGAACTAAGAAGACATTCGATGAAATGAAACACGAAGGAGATACAATGCTATAAAGCCATACCACATGAATCCCAAAATTCTTACTGCAACTACCTCTGTATTATAAAAAAAAAAACTCCAAGTACAATAGCTCTCATGTGATATATCCAATATAGGCCAAATTACAAGGGCCTATTTTTCCAAAACAATAAATGTATTTTTGCAAAAATAAAAATAAAAATGATATCAAGGTGGCCAAAATATAAATACTTGCAAAAAGACTTTGATGGCACATTTTTTGAGCTACAAACTCTGATTTATATGTCCAATTTGAAAAATAGGAAATCCAACTACCACAAAAACATTCAAAATCAAATGCACTTCATGTGTTAGCCATTTATCTGGTGTAAATTTGTTGACTTGAGTGAACAAAAACCATCATGATTGAACCCCGTGCCATTAGATCCTTGATATCCTTTCTAGCAAGCGAACCATTAATCTAAAAATTCAAGGAAAACATTAACATTAGTGAGAAGAACCATAGACGTTTCTTCAAAACATATTCATAAAAAAGGAACCAATTCTTCTTGCTTTTCGTGATTAAATGGACCAACTTCAAAAGAACCACAGTAGAAGGCATCCAACATAAGTGTTGAGGTAAGGGATACCCTTATATTCAAAATGTATATATGTGTTGAGGTAAGGGGTACATATAGTTATATAGGTATGTAATTATATTGTTTTTATGGAAGAAATACCAAATTAATGTTTGAATGAAACACAACTACAAAAGATAAATGGCTAGTGAAAGAAACTTACACCAAAAAGTAGGTAGCAAAAAAAGGTTGAGTTATCTCGAACATTCACCATTTGAAGTATTCACTATACCTAAAGCCAAAAAGTACAAAATTAACATCAGATTCATACAAACAAATCAACAAAAATATAACCAAAAACTATTTATAAATAATCCAACATATGGAAATACATAAGGAAAGTGAAAGTAGAATGTTTTGAAAATTAACCTTGTTCAAATTTTTCACAAAATCTGAAAAAAATTTGTAATCACTTTCTTCTAATTTGTATGTATCATTCTTAGCATTGTACGATAAGTTTGCGATTGCTATAACAGATTCAAGTTGTACAAAAGCATGATCAGTAAAATCATATTTATACAAGCGTTGCCCCTTTATTCGACTGTACCAACATAATTGAAGCTCAATGCCTTCTAATCTATCCAAAAGGTCGATGTCATTATGGTAATCAAACACCCTATTACCATCCTTCTTCCTTATTCTTTGAACCCTTCCAATGTGCCACATTCCACAAGAAACACCTTGTTTTGTACTTCGAGGAACACCTTTTCTTGCAGTACGTTCAGTGGGAGGAATTGAGTTGTTTTCAAACAACACCCCACAATCTGATCCAATTCCAAAGCCAATTGAAACACCCTTTTGTAGAGTATTCCCATCTCGTCTAAAGTAGACCCCACTTCTCACTTTTGTCAACCTATCTTTGGATAATGTTGGATTTCCATTCAACTGACTAACCAAACATGCTTTGAACATATCCTTACCATCAAGATTCACCATTGGTTTTATAGTTTTGCTTACATTTTCATCAGTGGAATCTAAAATTTCATCCAACTCGTGTCTCCACTCACTTTCCATTATTTGCAATTCACTTTCATTGTGTACCAATGAAGATGAAGATTGAAATATAGAGTTGGAACATCTCGGTGGAGAATCATCAACTACTTCATCCACAATTTGAAATGTTGAATAATATTTATCCTTTGTCCATGGTTTAACCCACCAAGAACATTGAGTGTAATTTTCTGGTTTCATTCCAAGAGTTGATAAAATGTCTTGTGCATCCTTCAATCCATTCTTAAGGGCTTCTACAATTTTAGCGTCTGTGGATATTGAATCATATTGCGACAATATGTCAATATTTTGTATTGTTTCTTGGTGCAATTTATTCCAAATGTTTTCTTGCTTCTTATGAGATTTATTAAAATGAAGCCCTTGGGAATTTGATTCTTCTTCAACAACTCTATTAAGGGTTCCAACAGCATCAAGCAAGTCAGTGAAATCATAAGCCCTCTCCACTCCAACCATCCCACCAACTTTGCTAAAGAAGTTCTCACATACATCTGACCCAGTCAAGTGCAAAACACATGGCAAGTTAGAGTATTGATCTCGAAACAATCTCATCAACAAAACTGCAAAATGACAAGAAATTCTCACATCTTGATATGCCTCTCTGCTGATGAAATTCATGTTGACATTAGTATGAGATTGTTTTTGTACCCAACATAACCATAATGTGAAGAAATGATGAACTCGTGAAGCATTTCGCACTCTTTCCCAGAGGCTCAAACTATGAGACATAAAAATGTCAATGTAGTCAGCAACAATCATTAGGTAAGTCTCTGTAGCTAGTGTCCTCTCTAACTTTCCACTTGGTGTACTTCTCAACTCTTTCAAACGCCTCTGAACATGCCTTGAAGCAATCCGTTGTGCGGAACCCCAATTTTGTCGATCCATCCTCTCTATATCTTCACACTTAAGCTTGTGATCATCCACTTTAAAAGTGTGATAAACCATTCTGACATGGCCAAAACTTATGTACTCATTTCCTAAAACCAATTCTCGTCGACCGCTAAACAAAGGATTCACTAGCTTTTTGCTGTTGTGGATGTAATCTTGGTCATGCAATCCTGTTACATTGCAACCATTGTAAAACCCAGTTAGCCTCCACCCTTCCCAAGGAATTTGATATCGAGGACCTGATGTTGAAGAATAATCCTTCAACATAAGTTGGCTTCTTCTGCTATCCCCATCCGAGGAATGACCAACAATAGGTCCCAAATTTTTTTCTACGTGTTTCTTCCACATAAATTCTACCTTTTTCCATTGTTGATAAACAAAATTTGCATTGAATTTATTGCATGTTGGATGAACAACCACAACCAAACGAGGAAGTTTTTCATGTAAAGGGTTTGCAATAATAACACGTGCATAATGTCCAATAACATTGTTTTTAAAAGAATTTGTTATAATCTCATAGCCTGCATCTCCTTCACCAACTGTCACCAAGAAATGTGATTGGCATTGATGTTCTTCTTTCAAACCACAAAACCCCACCAGTGTATCGCTTTTTGCTACCCACCTAACATATTTTTTCACAATTGTTTCATCTTCTGCAAGGCATACAGGAATTGGTCCATATATACCATGTTTGGCTTTATAAGAAGCATAATTTTTTCCAACTACCTCAAAAATGTGTTAGTGCTCCCCTGGAATATATGTCAATGACTTTCTAACTTGCCTTAAAGTTGTAGATATTGAAGGACCATCCATATTCAAGCTAATAAAGTTATGTAATCTAGGACCTCCCCATAACTTGATCATCTCATAAAGGGATTTTGTGGATGTACTATACCTTCTCCCTACTTTTTCATGAATCAAGTTATGAAATATATCCTTGACAAATTCCCAAACTGCATCTTTACCTTGTAATTTTCCTTGCTTATGTGCCTCACAAACATCCTTACAAAACCTAAAGACATCCTTCCTTTCTTCCGATTCAAACAACTTTTCCTTTAGAGATCTCATTCTAATAGAGAGTGTAGCAACCTTTGTCCTCTCCCACCAAAGAGCTCACATTGTTGATCTATGGTTAGCATTTGTAACCCTTGCAGCATTCTTCAATTCATTTTGAGTCAAATAGTCCAATCTTCTACCTTTTCCTGTATCTCGTTCACTTCTTTTATTGGTGCACCTTGATTCACGATATAATCGCATCCTGAAGTCATTACATTCTGGAACCAACTTACAAAATCTACATGTTAGTGAATCAAAAGGGGTCCCTATTTTAGAACCCCTCTGGCAATGAATATGCCTATATGTACCATCGATACGACATTCAATACCCTCATAACATAGCATGATCTTGGTATGCTTCTCTATGGCCCATAATTTTCCACCCCTTTGATCATCCATTAGGACCTTTGTTTCCAATCTCTCCCCATTTCTATCAATATAAGGATACCAATACCCCCAACATTGTAGTAACAAGGGAGACAATTGAGCTATAATAAGATGACAACACAATAAATAAATAATTAGAAGTACGATAACTAAATAATATACAAATTCATATTCAAGTTTAGTCTAAACTATTAATTAACCACTAATTAACACACATGAAGTAGGAGTTGCACTTGTAGAACCTCTATGTAATACTGATGGTGATGATGGCACTAAGAACCTAGTCAAACTTTGTTGGGACTTATCATTGGTAGGCTTCTTAGGTCTCCCAACTATGCCACTCCTCAGCCCAATCTCCTGATGTGAAGCCTCATTTGTCGTAGTAGTAGTGTGCTTCTTTGATTTCATGTGTTCATTTAGAGAACTGACAATATTACCACTTGTTGGAACTAAACAAAACCATTTATTGCATCGTGTACATTCAACTCTCACTTTTTTCATGTCCTTATAGTCTGCAAGTGTTGCTTCCACCACCTTGAACAAATTAGGCTCTTGTGTCTTGTTGAAATCATCTAGAAGTTTGATTGCTTGATCAATATGAAATCGATCTCCAACCACTGTTGTTTGTTGTACTTTGTTACATGAAGGAATTTCACTACCACTTGGCATTGAAAGGCGTTGTTGATGGGACGTTGTTTTCATATGATGGTTTTTGAAGTTGCGCATTGTTCGCGTTACCAAGGATACATCACCTGTTCCATAATCAATGCCACAAATTTCACAATGGATCTTTATTTTAGATTCTCCCTTTTCTGAATATACTTTGAGAGTAAGTTTCTCATTGATAAACTCTTCCATTAAACTTTTCACTTTTTTTTCCCAAGATGCCAATACACAAGAATCAACAATTGTGGCTTCTTCCACTGACAAAGGCATATTTTCAACTCTTGTTTGTTTATGCATAGGTTCCTCCACATTCTCTTCAATGTTTTCAAAGATTGGTATTACTTCCACTGTGTTTAAACACCTTGTTTCCACATCAAATGTGTCTAGTTTCCTCTTGATGCCTAAAAGTGTTGTATAAACTTTCCATTTCTTCTCTTGCTTTGGATTTAGAGCTACTCCATCATGGATAAAATCAAAAGGGTATTCAACGATTCCATGATCCACAATTTCATCACGGATTTCAGCAAATGTACAACCTTCTCGACACCTGACAATGCCAATGACAGGTTTCTCTTCATCGATAGTAATTTTATAAGACAAGTCCATCTGTTTTTGCACATAAATAAATGAAAAAGTAAGTAAAATTCCACAAACATATTGGTTTATTATGAAAAAAAGAGCAAGGAAGCAAGGTATGCACTTTCAATTCAAATCTTCAAAAAACATGAATAACTCTTACTATTGCGATGAAACACTTTGATTCAAAATGTACTATCGATGGATTCCTCGAATGGAACTAAAACTAGAAATAAAACAGAGTACTAAAACAGATTTGAGAGTTGATTTATTGAGTCAAACATTGACAAACTTATAAGCAAGCTTAGGCCCCAAAATCTGCCTCAATTTTGGCCTTATTTACATCATTTTTTGTGTCCTAAAGAGGTCAAAACCATGTCAAAACAAAACCATCATAGCTTTTACTGTTCGTTGGTATGAAATGGATTCTAAAGTTTTGAATTCTTCGAGACTTTGCTCATCTAGGTCTTGGCTCTTAGTTTCCCAATTCTGATTTTTCTTTGATATATAAAGAAATTCTTCATATTTTACTGATTGAGAATAAAAGAAATAGAAAGGCAAGATACAAAGATTAAGTGCTCATTTATGCATGCAATGACCTGATGTAAATTGTTAAGTTGAATCAGCTTTTACATTCCTCGATAATCCTTACTCTTGCGTACCATATTGGCTTGGCACAACCACTTTGTACTAACAATGGATATACTATCTTTAGTCCTTCCGACATACTTTTGTGGTTTATTCTTGGACATTAATAAAATGTATTATCTCTCTTATCTATATCACATTTATAATAGTAAGTTTGATCGTCTGAATCAATACCTAACATAGCACAATGCAAATGATTGCATATAAAAAGATTCATTACCTAATCCAACATGATCCAAATTATTGGATATAAGAAGGTCTATTACATGTTTATCCTTTAGTATGTTGTGTCCTCTAAGCAAATAATCAAAACTTTAATGTCAAATCTTGTGAACTTATGTGAACTTATGGCATGAAAAATCTCACATTGAAGAGGAAAACGTATGAAATGGACATGTTATATGCACATACCTAATCATTAATGTATAGATAAGTAATTATTTCAATTTTTAGAAGATAGAATCTAGTGGATTATTTCATCTATACAGTTGTGGTACCACTATCTAAAGGCTGGGAATAAATGGAGTTGAAGAAACGGTTCGAGTCATATTCTCGTATAATTGCAATCTAACAGACCAAACCAACAAAACATTCTTAGTGCACACTTGTGTGATAGAAGTATCGTTTTTTAACTTATTAGAAAGCAATATATAGTTGTCACAAATACATATTGAATTTTTTGTGACACTGGTAGGCCCCATATTTATTTTGAATTGAAGATGCTCAGGGAAAACGCAAAGCAGTATGCCTTACTGTTTGAGCACTCATATTCCCATTGAAGCTTGGGAAGTTTTTAACACCACAATAACTTATACCCAAAATCTGAGTGCTGAGAAAACACTTAGCCCATCCTGTAGAAATCACTGTATTGGACCTACTACCATTGGAGGATATGCAAAAACAAGAAGGAACAAGAAAATATCAGAATGTTTTGAAACCAGTCCTAGGTGTTTTACACTACAACAGAATAAGGCCACCTTGAGATTTAAAAATCCAGCGCTTGCCAAAATGACAAAATTTAATAGCCTGGTTTATTTTATTTTTGTAAGTGTTTCCATCTGGTGCACACCAGGTTTTAGGACGTAAACATGGACTTGGGACCTGCTTGCAAACATATTCGCCCCTTTGAAACTCATATCATTTAGATAGGGCATAGATAACAGCGATTTCCAAAGCCACTGCTTAATATTTCAGCAAATATCACCAGTGAACGAACACCACGTTTAAAACAAGGCCCAGTTTGAAAGAGACTACTAATAAAATCAAATAATAGCAGCATACAACTTATGCACGTAAAAATCCAATCAATCAATGCACTAATCATTTCTCATTCCTTCAGATCATCTAGAATATGGAACCTGATACATATAGATTGCAGACCTGTAGAGGATTCCTATGTTTGAGAAACAATGTAATGAGGCATTCAAATTATAAATAGATTTTGAACATAGCCATGTGATTCTCAAATTTGTTGATGCAATGCCTGCTTAGAAATACCCCTTTTTACCACTATGTTAATGTAGGTTTACCCAATAGAGTAACAGAAAAATAAATTGCAGAACATTGCTATAATTTTAATTTAAAGATCATACTCAATTTTAACAAGCCCTCTAACGCGCTTGGGGATAGAGCAGTATGGGAACACCAGCCAAGGGCGTTGAACCATAAAATCATGGCTTTTATTGTCAACTCTATAGTCTTGGGTCTTAAGCACTCAATTTTTGTGTCAATGCATATCATGGAATGGAAATCGGTAAGAAAAGGCCTGCGTGCCTATCCTCAGCAGTCTTTGTCATGTCAGATGCTCTTGTAACGCAAAATCTCAGCAATTTGAAGACTATAAATTTGTTCAACTAGTCTGGTTTCCCATCAGGCAAATCAATCAGGCAGCCCAGTAACACAACGACATATCAGATGTAACTTTTTGATAGCGTGATGAAAAGGCCAACCTACAACCTACACATACATTATAAGATAACAAATTATATATATAGATAGATATATTAACAGTAGTTGTTTATTTAAAAATTATATGTAAAAAAAAACCTCTAACTCAACAAAGTATGCTACAATTCAGAAATTTCCTCAAACAAGATCTCCTTTTAACAACGATGTTAATGTAATTCTACCCAATAGAGCAACAGATCAATACATTGCAGAACACTGATATAATTTTAATTTAAAGATCATACTCATTTTTGACAAGCCATCTAACTCAACAAAGTAATCTATGATTCAGAAAACTTCTGAACCACAGTTCAATACCCCATCAAGATTAGTTGCTTCAACCTTCCAGTGGACACAAAAAGAAAATCCCACAGTGAAATATCAATGGGTTGAAAGTGACCTCAGACACAATTAAATCAACAGACAAATTATACAAAATAGAACCAACTCTAAAAGTTGAGGTCGAGGTTATTTTACAGTCCAAGACAACTGCACTGCATGGGACTTGCCTTCAATTCTGGCATTTGCTTCCCAGGGGATTTTTCAGTTTGTGTAGACACTTTGCCCTGTTAGTGGGTTCTCGATATCCCAACCCACCCGGAACATTTGAGCTACAACACTTCTCAATAAAACTCTAACAAAAAGTTAGAACCCCAACTTACAAACCAAGATTACAAGGGTATCATCCTTATCTCATCTTTTATTCATAGATAATGTACTCTTGTTAAGTAATGGGTCTCTAAGAGAAGCAACAAAAACTACACGAAATTCTAGAGATATAAAGTGTTGTTATGATTGTGGAGGTTAAAGTTCATGAAATTGCAATATGCTTGGAAACTAAACTACAAAGTTAGTTACAATTTTTTCCCTCATATTGAATTCAAGGAAGCATTCAAATGCCTTGGAATCTTTCTAAATCCAAACGGATATGGGAAGAGGGATTGGTTCTAGTTATTAGAAAATATTAAAGATTAAACAAAGCATTAATGTAATAGATGGTTGTTAGTTAGAGGAAAATTGACATTTGGAAGTCTATATTGGTAGTAATTGTAGTACTCTAGCATTCCTTGGCTTATCCTAGAAGGAGTTTTGTAAAATATCAAGAAAAAATGCTCATGGATTTGTGGACATGCAAAAAAAAAATAGGGTATCCCCTTAGTGGAATGGAAGAACATAGCTAAGACCAATCATGAAAGAAGTCAGGGATTAAAATATATACATTTATTTGGTCAATCCATAGTGTTTGAGAGTTTATGAAGAGTGTTACCCCTCACATAACACGAGGCCTTGTCCAAGCAAATCATGGCTGGAAGAAGTCTGTTTTGGAGCTAATACACTATTGCTTTCATGCATATGTGTTAATGGACCACCACCTTTTAGGATCTTCATTTCATATTTGGAGGATTGCTAGGATGTTTACCTTAAACACTAAGCATTATTTTTTGAGGTATCCTAGTGTAAATTCCACCTTTGGATGTTTCTCTCACATGGATCCATTCATTTTCACATATTTGGAGACATGTCACATCATCCAATGTATGTAGATTTGGAGGAGTTACATGTTTGCTAAGGGTTTTGTTTAGCATGATGAGTGTCTTGACTATTGTTGGTGTGTTCACATGTGCCATGGCACACTTCTTGGATATGAATTCATCGTTATGGCAGAAGGCATATGGTTCTAACTTATTTTTGGATAACATGCCACCCTTTATGCACACATTCCTAAATTGGCCTACCTATTTTTCATGTATTAGGAATGTAGTTGGTTTACATGGATGAATGTATCATTTGTTTGATAGATCACTCCCACAGTATTGGTTTTTCAGTGACGCCCCCGTGCTTTCAATAGAGTTACAAACCCAATCAACATTAGAGTACCCATGTAGTCTTACATCTTCGACAATATATCTCAGTCCAAAATTGATGGTCCCATGCAGTTATCTCAACACATGCTTTGCAACAATCCAGTGTGCATGTGATGGATAAATCTTATAGTGGCTCAGAGTAATGTCCGCGAAACATATGTCCAATCTAGTGTTTGTTGAAATGTAACTAGTTTTAGTCTTCATAATTTTAGTTGAGTCATGACTTGATGTAATTATTGATGTACTTGACAAAAGAAAAGAAAAGAAAATTTATTTGTAAAAAGGAAAATTATTATGGGTTTCATGCCCATTATGTTCTGGTCCTAGGTCAAAGCACCCATTGAGTGCTCTAGGGGTCTTGTTGTCAAGGTCATGATGGTCTAATCCTTGGAAGACCCATGTAACAAGGAAAGAAATATTATTAATGTAATATCTAGAAGTCTCCAAATGATGAGTCAGTCATCTCTCTTCAAGTCGGTCTAGAGAGAACTAATTTGCTCTCTTGGAAGCCTATATACAGGGAGAACCTCAATTCTCTTGGGACACACATCAAACTCAAGTTAGCTCTGAATCTAAAGTAAAGTGAAGTCTAATCCAACGATAATGTGGAGGAAGAGGAGCAAATCTCTGTGGAAGATCTCAAAGAAGAAAAGGAAGTTGAACTCAGTCTCTGCCTGCTCTCATGTTTGAGTTCCTTGGAAGAACCAGGGTTTCCTTAGTCATCATTGTGCAGAGATATGGCGTGATTTTCTCTCTGGCTCATCATTTGGAAGCTCTGGTGTTGGGTCAGGGTCAAGGTCTTGGAAGTCTTCATTGGACAGATTCTATAAGAAGATATTTTGTGGGTTTTCCTCTCGAGGAGAGATTTGGCCCTAGCTTGCAGCCTACATCTGGTGTTCTTGTGTTTGCATTGTGATATTCTATTGGAATTTTTCTTGATGATAAAACAGAACTAAATAACAATACTAATGCTCCAAGTTAACTCACAAGAAAGTGTCAAGAATTGCCAAGAAATCAAGTAATAAATTCTATATCTGTTTTGCCTTAGATTTCTCAACATGATATCAGAGGTAAGGCTTTGGACAATGGGCAGAAAGAAAATCGGTTTGGCATTACTATACCTCAAGAAAGATCGAGTTCCCTAGACCGAAATTGTGGAAGCAAGAAGTAGAAATTCTGGGCAGTTTTACAAAGCCCTAATTACAGAGATTAGGCTGCAGGTCCTATCAAGGATAGAAAAGGTACTGAAAGAGAATTTTAGCTCTGTTTCAAGAGACTGAATGAATAAGGGAAGAACCCTCTCAAGACCGCACTCTCTGGAAAGTATTTTTGCTTCTCCATCAGCTCTAATCTTTGATTATAAGCTGCAGACCTATCCACTGGAGATCAAGGACATAAATAAGTCCGTTTCTATGGAGCGAAAGGATAATCAATCCCATCAAAGCAAGCTGCATTCTATGGTATAGGAGAAAATTTCAAAAAGTCTACAAATATCTCCAAATCTCTAGTATGCATATCCTGTTTCTGTTACAAATTGTTTTGGGCATTATAAGGTGTCAAATACCTATCTAGAATCCCTTGAAAGAGACAAAATCATCTATGGTATGGTTCTGTGCATTTGTAGATCTCTTCCGACTTCCTTTCAGGATTGGTTCATCGGTCCCACGATTTATAAAGATTGCACGTACCTCCCGGGGATTAAATTACTAGCCAATCTTTACCTTTACAATTTACAAACTCACAAAAAATCAACGCAGTCTTTGGAGGTCACAGGCCTACACATTTGACCCTGAAACTGGAAAACATGACAGAGAATTGTGGATAAAATGCCCTGAGAGGAGAATAGCATCTGGGGTTTACACATCTTCAGACAACATAAACATTTTTTCCTTCAGAATGATCAGGTCAGCGTGCAGTTGCCTAAAAATGGCAATATCCATACCTTTAATGAACAGTCACCGGAGCTGGTCACAATTATATTACAGATCGATATTACGCTTTTCACCGAAGCTCACATTTCCAGTTCCCCCACATTTTCTTTCTCGAGCTTCGAATACAACTTCTTGATGTCCTGCAAATCAACAATCACTTGATCCCACTTACCTCTATTTACTTCCATTTCCTTTTCAATGTTGCTTCTATCAAGTTGATCTTTACTCTGCTTATAGTTGAGTATCAATATCCCACAACCCTCTTATTTCCTCTTGAATTTCCTCTACTGAGAACTGTGGGGTTCTTTTATTTTCTTCCTCTGTGAGCAGACAGGGCTGGTTTCCATTGCACTTCTCAATACCATGCTCCTGGGTAGTTCTTTCTGAGAATGAAAATGATCCATACTGCTCTGGATCCCCTATGGTGGAATAAGCTACTGGTGAAGCATCCATATTTGTTGCTGACTAACAGTAAGTCCATTGTTCAACTGAGAATATATTTGTGATGATCCTACTTATAGTGTGGTAATATCTTATCTTATATGTGCAATATCTAACTTCTCTTGAAATGGGAACTGTCATGGACACTGAAGTATTTAGTCAATTTAATCCTAATGCTTTAAAGGTTGTCACTCCTTTTTATCCTAATGTTTTGAAGCTTGTCGCTCTTTTTATGGGGTTTAATTGCTCTATCAGAATTAGTAAAATAAAACAATTCCATTTACATGTAGAGCCTGATATCTTAAATTATATTATTTATCTGTCTATATAACAACGCATGTGGAAATGATAAACAATCTGCCCTCAACGTAGTTGATTTTCTAGCACTTATGCAATCCTTCCCATGTCCTACCATTCAGCCATTGTGCTGGTTATCCATAAACTGTAGGCAAAGAAAATATTATTTTAGCGCTTCTGCATGGCCACCAATGTCCTGCCATTCAGCCAATGTGCTGGTTAGCTATAAGTTGTAGGTAAAGGAAATATTGTTTCAGTTAGGTTGCTTTTATATGACAAGCTGAGTATTTCTAATCTCCAATCATAGTGTAGAAATTAAATCCTGTGATATGCCTTACGGCCAAAGGTGATGTTGAAATTTGATCCTGTAGGACATTAGATTGCGTATAATAAAAAACAGGTGGTTCACCTGTTAAAAGAATATCAGAAAATTATCCATTGCAAATACAAAGGCTAGCCAGAAGTTTGGTTATGCGCCCTCCAATTTTGGAGGAATGCGGATGTTGTACTTAAGCCTTTGCTTTGAGGTTTGAAGTACCCATTTCATGGTTCTCCATCAAGCCATATTTATCTTTAAACAAATGAAAAAAAACTGGAATAAGGAAAACTATTATGAATGACACTACTCTAGCCATAAGAGATACCATTGTTAATGTTTGAAGGTTCCTCAGGATTTGCATCTTCCACAGCATTTGATTAGATCTACGTTTAGTTAAAATTTTCAGCTATGTTTCACAATAAATAAAAAAGAGCAAATGCTTAGAATTATGTGAATCTCGAAAAGCAATGACAGTTAAATTTTGTCAGCAATGTAAAAAAAAATAATTAGACTCCAACATGGTTCAGAGGTTCAATTCATTAGGTTAGAAGTTATGGTTGATAATAATCCTCTAATCTATAGAGGAAAAAAATCTGCAATTTATTTCTAAACCATTTACTGGTCTTGCCATGCCTAAGTAACGTGTAAGGGGTCGAGTAACTGTGGAGCTATATGGTATCATACCCTGGGGATTACGAAATGACGAAGAAGTATTGACTTCAAAAGCTGGTGAGGCACGCTTCCCTGAATGAATGAATCTATCAATGCATGCATCCGGCTCCATCCACGGCAGCTAACCGACACCCCATCCTTTGTATGATAATGAAATGCATCTATTACACAATCTCCAAGAAGCGTATAGATCTCCAAGCGTATAGAGATGAAAGTGTAGATGCCGAGTAAAAGGTGGACAGTACCTCAGACCTGGAAGGGAAGGTGAGTTGTGCTCCAAATGCACCAGTCGAACCAAAACCTTGCTCTGCTCCAGTTGAACCAAAAATGGCATTTTCCCCCTCCTTCTCGCCTTTCCACGACTTGCTCTGCTCCAGTCGAACCAAAAATGGCATTTTCCCCCTCCTTCTCACCTTTCCACGACTTGCTCTGCTCCAGTCGAACCAAAAATGGAATTTTCCCCCTCCTCCTCGCCTTTCCACGACTTGCTCTGCTCCAGTCGAACCAAAAATCGCATTTTCCCCCTCCTTCTCGCCTTTCCACGACTTTCCTAACTCCGCCTGGCCATAAAAATTAAAAAAAATACCTCAAAATATAAATATTTTATATAATAAATAAAAAAACCCCCTCCCCTCTAGTTATAAAGGAAATATAATGTTTTTTTATTTTTTTATTTTTTTTACCCCAATATGAACGCACGTGATATAGTATTGGTTTGTGAGTGACGCCCCCGTGGAGCTAACCTACCACGACCATGAGACCTAACATGCATGACATTATTGCTCCTGGTCACTAAGCCAGAGTAATGGATTTTAGCCCAAAAGCTGGAAGACAGGAGGTCTCATCACGAGTCAGCCTATTCATGCTTGTTACTTCTTGTGAGTGGCACTGCCATCAGCTGGTTACCAAGCCAAGACTATGCCTTCATCTAAAAGTCAAATAAGATAAATCTAAATCTATATCTAGTAAGTGGGACACAGACATTTTGTTGGGTTAGGAGGCATCCCTGTTGAGGCTATAGACCCTTGCTGGCAGTAGCGCCATGCCTAAGGTATTAAAGTTAATTTTACACTATGATTTACTCAGTTGTTTTTGTCTTTCCCTGAACTTATTATCATATATCTCTGAGAATGGATTTAAGATCATTTCAGTAATGTGCTTTGGAGTTCTATCTTTCAGAAATAATTTGGTTTTTATGGATGTGAGACCCTTAGTGCAGGTGATTCACTTTGCTTGAATAAGAGGAGCTTCAACTATATGCTTGGTGTTGAGGTATACAATGTGTCTTTTTAACGCCTATTTATCTCACATTAATTATCAATCCGGGAGCGACTTTTTATTTCAAGAGTGTACTCAGTCTGAGGCAGCAATTTAATCTAAGAGCAATGCCTTGTAGGATGTAGTACAGTGTGCTAAATACAAAAGTAAATGGATGCTTGGAAAATAAATATAACTACAACAACATAAACTCAAATGCTCTGAAATCTTAATTAAACCAATCTGCAAAACATCGATCAGGGATACAGTAGCAATAACTCCTTCCCTTAGAAATCGATGCAAGATAACCAATCTGGGAACTTGGAAGCAATAACCAGTGTCTTCTATAGTTGGTGATCTTAAAGAAATCGAAATGAAAGCAAACTCAATCTTCGTGCTGATGAAAATAACTGAAAGGAAAAAAATCTGGAAAGGAACAACAATATGAACAACAATTCTAATTCTAACGCAATTAGGCAAATAATCTCAATACTCCAATCCTATTGACAGCTAAGACTATGAAACAGTTCATTGGAATGAATCATAAATCAATGGAACAACAACACTTTATAAAAGATAGCAAGATGAATGAGATAGTAAATACGCCCCTTGCTAAGATAGAATAGCAGTGCAATTCACTAACGTATACATAAAATCCGAATTCAATCCAACAAAAATCAAATAACTCTGTAATTGTAATGAATCTAAATGTAATTATCACACAACAGAAATAAAAGAATAGAAATACAAACAGCGGATCGCTCCACCAGGGCCGGGCCCTCAACCGCTAGTGAAAGCGCTGCTGGGCTACTACAGAGCTTGAGAAATGGAATGAGAACGCCTCTTTGTATTAATAAAACATGAATAGCTTTTACATCAGTTGCTCTTTTCTCACAAGAGTCAAGGAATTACAGTGTTACAAAGAGAATTCAATAATCATCTATTGTTTTCCAATACATAATACATGCTCTCCTTTTATAATCAGAAGGAAGAGAAATTAAATAGAAAATATGATCTCCCATAACAATATTGGATTGTTCCCAAAAACTTGATCATCTAGAAAATACATTTTCAACAAGAGCCAGGCGAATTTGGCTTTGCAGCTGAGATTTGGAGGACGGCCGCAACAACAAATCTAAGAAAATCATGCTCAAAGAACCCTGTGTTTCTCTCAATACAGGCCGAATTTGGGCAAACCGTTTATTACAAAAGTTAATTGGGCCCGTTCTAGACAAAATCCATGTTCCGGATTTTCCAGATTCTTCTTCATTTTCCCAAAATCTTAACCGCAAAACTGTCACTTCTTATTCCAGCGAATTTTTGAGTTGGAATATTTGATGATGATTTGGAGATCAAATCTTCAATCTGGAAAATATCTTGGAGGCTAAAATGGTGAGTGATATTACAAAATATATTAATAAACCATCATTGATAAAATCATGCATAATAATCATCAATTTATTAAAAATAAATGAGAATAAATAATATTCATCCATAAGAGCATAAATCATTATAAAATGGATTTATATGATAAATTATAATAAATGACATGATAAAGAAGAGTAAAAATGGATGAAATAAGTGTTAAAAAGTGGTTGTATTCGCGGCCCAACACTTGGGTAACGGTAAGACAATCATCCTCAAAAGGTATCATTTTGTCATATTTATTCTTCCCTATTTCTATCCATTTTAATGCCCTGGTTTTAAAAATAATGTCACTCCTATTTTAATGAGGCTATTGAAAGTGAAGACCTATTGCTTTGGACTAATCTTGAGATGATTTGTGGAAATTTTTATGGTTAACCATTTTTAGGATGACACTATCCATGTAGTAACAACATTGTTAGAATTCCTTTAGTAGCCCTAGCATTAGTTACTATTTTGGAATAATAAAGGTAAGTCTTGACATCAGTGGGTCCCTGGTCACAACTTTTTCTTATTCATGCAAAGGAAGTTGAAATCACATGAAACTTACTGGCATGCTCTCACTTAATTAGCCCTGTAGTTTAAAGCATGACTCTAATATTGAAACCCTACCCTTCAGTCTTAATTAATATTTGGTCTCTGTCAGAGGTTTTGCTTGCATGCGAACATGCAAGATGATCAACATGGGGGGAGAGAGATTATTGGAATTTTCATGTCCAAATTAACATTTTCACCCGATGCTTACTCATGGTTTTCATTATCGTTTTGCACTATTGTTGGGAGGGAGCATGATCAAGTAATTGTTCTTTAAATTAACCTATTTCCTTTATTTTAATAAAGAATATTATTGATGATGGTTCTTGTGCTATCTCAGGAAGCCACGATAAAAAAATACACATGCATCAACATCTTCGGGATAATGTGGATGTTGAGACCTTTTAACATCTTCAGTTTTTCTGTCATCTTCTTCAGCAAGTTCTATCAGCAATCACATCAGCTCCAACAATTCCATCCTTCACTTCATCTTGCAATGCTGAGGACATCAACAAAAAGGGTAAAAATTGAGGTAGAGGTGGCTTAATATTCTTTAATTGATTAGCCATTTAAGAAACCCTTGATGATTAACCACTACATATTTTGTATATCTGGTTTTCCATATACCATCCATTTGCATGCTACTCTAATAAGGTAATAATCATATTGGTTAATGTAAAAAAAGCAGTAACTATAATTCCTTACCCTCCTACATTCACACATATTGTCACTCCAATAGAGGGTGATTTCATTGACACCTTTTAGGAATAAGCATTGGCCTCGCAAAAATAAAGCATGCAAGCACCCATTTTACCATCACCACCTCATCTCATCCACCATTCCCATTGTCTCCTATCATCCTATTCATCATTTTCCTCCTACCATATCTATTGTTTCTCCTCAATTTGTATTTCTCTTAAAATCAAATCTATGGGAATTAAATCTTCATGTAGTGTTGCTCCACAAGAAATAACCCTACCTAAAGCTATGATGCCATAAAAACCTACATATGAGCAAAGTATTTGTTTGCACGAGGGCATGAAAAACCTCAGGCATGGAGGGATTTTGGGCCTCAAATATGCCCATGTTTTCATCATGAAATATCACCATTCATATCCTAAAACCCTAGGTTTTTAGCCCATTCTGTACTCTAATTCCATCACTTGCCACCAAATAGTCTCTATGGTTGATTATCATTAGGTTTCTTAGATTTTATATGATTAAAGATGATTATGCCATGTTTAGTGATGGCGATTTTTCTAAGTACATTTATCACAGGGTTCCATTGCCCAAATCCTTCACAAGCTAGTTGAGTACATAAATGCCTAATTTAGGGCTTTGACACTTTTGGCATGGTTCCAGAGAAAACGAGAGAGGTTATTGTCAAAAATGGTGTTATAATACTTTCCATAGCTTGGATTGCACCCAGGTCACTCATTTCGATATCTAGAAGGAAATTAGAAAATTTACCCAAATCTGAAACAAATTTCAAACTACCAACTTCCGCCTCGATTTTTGAGCATCTGAAGGATAATGAAGAAATTATGGAACAAGGGTTTTAGTCCTAGTATAGAATAATTATTACACCTAAAATAGATTTCCAAAATTAATTATGATTTTGGAGATAGTTAGGGTTCTTTGAGGCAAATTTATATAAAAATCCGAAAATTCCAGATTTATAAAATCTCCCAAACAACCCTGTTTTGGTCATCAATGAACTCGTTTTTACTTATTTTTTCCTTCTTGTGGCCTAAATCATGTCAAATCCTTTACCTGAGTTGTGAAGAGTACTTCCATAGTGCCTATTAAACTAAGGAAAAACATGATTCTTGCACCAAAGCATGACTTGGAGGATCTATACTTAAAAGATAATTCAAGAACTATACTTAAAGGGCACACAAGGTGGTCAACGCTTCCATTTCCTTGAAATAAATGAGCCATTTGAATTCAAGGATCGATAATCCATATGTATACCAGCCTCCAACTTCCAGAATTGATTTTGTCTTATCTCCATGGCTACTTATGGAGTGTTGTTAAGCATCAATCTTGGAATTGACAATGTAATAAGAATTAGATGAGCTAAGTTAGCATAGTGATATTTTGATATGATATGCATGGATAATTTCCTATTTTGTAATTCTCAGGCAATCTATAAAGCCTTCATCCAAACAAGTTTAGGGGGAGTTTGGAGTTAGAAGTCAGAGTTATAGTCATCAAATTGAGCAGTTAAGTGAAATATTTGTATTTGAACTCTGTTTAATTCAACATATTTTTACCATGAACATGCTTTGATTAGAGCTGTGGAGTGCAAGATTGGATTAATTAGTTGATCATCTATTTTATCCTGTAATTTTCTTCATCTCAGGTGTGGCAAGGGCCCACCACAGCTGGGAGATTTGTCCAGTGTTATTTAGATTAAATTAGTTGTGTTTTTTATTAATTTGTATATTAATTATATTTTAGATTTTCATTACAAGCACTTTCATTATTAGATTATCATTTGAAGCTTGATTTGCAGCAATATATTTTGTTTCTAATGTGATTGAATGGCGTTTTTCTCAATGTGGTTATGCCTCTTGAATGCGTTCTTATCAGTTGGTTGATCGATCCGAATAGAAGAATGGAACATGGTTTCTCACTGTGCGTTTTAAATGCAATTCATAAATCAATTTTTGATCTACATCATTTGAGAATTCCAAATTGAATTACAAATTTGCTGTGTTTGGTGCTGATACAAATCTAAGGAAGACCCTTTCATTTTAGTCTTGGACTCATGCATAATTTCTCTCTGAGCTAATCACGTAACAGAGTGCATCCTCTGTCCCTGTCTAAAATGCATAAGCATTATTTTGAGTTAAATGCAAAGTCCCTGCTTCTTTTCAAACACTGAGTTTCATTGAATCAATATTTAAATCTTCTGTTCCTTGCTCAAATGCGTAGACCAGAATTTAATTGCATCTTGGGATAATTAAAATATCTGTTTTCGTTTCAAATGATAACAACATCAACCAGATCCATTAAACACATAATTACATTTGATTAAGATCATAGTTGGTTTCACACTATATAAACTCATCTTCTCACAAGATCAAAATGATGATATTAACAATGAAATGCAAGATCTAAATGTATACACAAACATTAATGGACTGTTCTCTCATAATTGTTAAATCCATTTTATATGAAGCGTGAAGGAAATGAATCCATACTTTGTGCTCTAAAATTTTAGAAGGACAATGAGCATTTTGACAGTGTTGTGTGTGTGTTTTTAATTCTTTTCTATAGATATTTAAAGTTTACTTGCATTATGTCATTAGAATACAACGTGTTGATTTATTTGGCTTGAGGGGTGACTTTGAAAATCATATGTTAGGTCCTTATATTATTAGTGTAGTCCCTTATTGTTGTTAGTGTAACCCCCTTATTTTTATTGTTGTACCCCTGTAACCCCAATATTGTTATTATTGTGCCCTTACATTATTATTGTTAGGTCGACTAGGATTATATTGTGACCCCATGGACTCCTACATATAGAAGCAGGTTTTTTCATTTGTATCATCCAAGAATTTTTCATTTATGTAATGTAAAGGAGGTTTCCCCCTCGAAGTGGCTTATTTATAAGGCGTTGATATCTCTTTTCTTCTATTTTTGGAGCTGGTTTCATAACATTTGGTATCAGAACTTTGGATTCTAGGGTTTCGCTGCTCCAAACATGTAATCGTAGAATTTTCTCTATAAAGTTTTTTCTACGAAGGTTAAGAAGCTGAAATTTGTATCACGCGAAGCTGAAATCCTGAGGAACTTCGTGTAAAAATTTCAGATCTTGGTTCACAATAATTTGGGAGATATGATCTGTGGAAGTTACGGTTTTTTCAGGATCCCGAATTTCATATCAAAGAGGTGGCCATGGGAAAATCGTCATAACTCTCTCTCTGAGCATCGGATTGGAATTCTGTAAAACATGTCCACAAGTAAAAGGATTGTAGTTTCCTGTATATCAATTTCAGAGCCAAAGGAGGAAACCATGACACGTGAAACACCGTACAAGTTTTCTCTACTGAACCAGTCATAAATTAGGTCATTGTGGGAGACTGGGCATAACTTTGCCTTGAAGAATCCAAATCAGGTCAGACCTATGGAATTAGAAAGAAGATTTAGAGTGCTACTATAGGACCTAATTTTAGATATTGAAGATCTGAAATCACAGAGATAATTCAGTTTCAATATCGAGCTCCTTAAATGCAAGAAAAAGGTGTGTATTTTTTTTCGAATTGCACAAGTCTTGTTTGAAAAAATAGTTTGAATGGATTCTAATGGAATATTGTAGAATAGATATCAATATTGGGTTCTAAAATGCCCCCCAAAAATAATTCAACACCCATTAAGCCTTCAGAAGTCTCTATTATGACTCATGAAGACGAAGAAGTGCAACATGACATAAAAATTACAAGAGAAAGTGCACCAAATTTATCTCTCGTAAAGAGCAACAAAAAATGAAATGGAAGTTTTGAAGAAAGGCATGGAAGCTAAGATAGATGGTTTGAAGAAAGGAATTGAAGCTAATATGGATGGCATGGAAGCTGGCATGGAAACTAAGATGGATGACATGGAATCTAAGATCGATGAAAAAATGAAATACAACATGGAACACATGAAGAATGATCTAAAAGTAGACATGGAAGGTTTGAAAAAGTTGATACAAGAAATGTTTCCTAATGGTGAAAAGGTAGTAGAGGAAACTCATGATGAGAACAAAATAAATGTTAATCCTGATTTCATAAACTCTAATGTTGGATGGAAGAACCACCATATTCCAAAGATGGATATGAGGAATTTTGATGGCAAGGATCCCGTAACATGGATACTGCAGATGGAGCAATATTTTGATCTCAATAATGTGAAAAACACACAAAAGGTACACCTTTCAACTTTACATTTAGAAAAAATACATTTGTATGGTATCGATGGCTTTACTCCCGTAAAAAAATTATCACTTGGTCAATTTTTAGGGAGGAAATGATAGCACAATATGAGGATACAAAGAGAAACACCTTATTTAGCCAATTGATAAATCTCAAACAAAAGGGTTCAGTGGTGGAGCACATTGAGGAATTCCAAAAACTAAATATAAGGGTAACTGATATTCCAGAGGAACATAGGATTGATGTCTTCATAGGGAATTTAAAGGAATCCAACATGAGGTTCGCCTTTGGGAACCTGATTCATTGGAGAAGGAATTCAGGTTGGAAAGAAAATTTGAATGTAAAATTATGGCGACAAGGAAGCATACCACTCACATCTATAAAGATAGAAGTGTTGTTACTCCTATACTTCCACAACCTACAAGGTTGACACCACAATAATTGGAAGAAAAAAGAGAAAAAGGGATTTGCTATAGTTGTGATAGCCAATACACTAAAGGTAATAAGTGTGCTGAGAAGAAATTATTTTACATAGATTGTGAAGAGGAGGAATAAAATGAACAATAAACTTCAAAATAAGAGGATATACACCAGGAAACAACCCTAGAAGAAGAATAAATGAGTCCGACCATATCGTGTAATGAATTGGAAAGAATTACCACTCCTCAAACTCTCAATATAGAAGGACATACAAGAAGAAAAAGGTAATAGTGTTGATTGATTCTAGTAGTACCCATAGTTTTATTCATTGTAAGGTTGCCAAGGAATCGAATTATTTCCTATACCCAACACCAGAATGTCAAGTGATGGTTGCAAATGGAGGAACTATAAATTGCTATGGAAAATTTCATAATATCAAGCTAACCATGGGGGAATATGTTTTGAATAGTCTATTTCTTTCCATTCCAATGGGCGGTGTTGATGTTGTACTAGGAGTACAATGGTTACAATCTTTGGAGACGGTAGATTTTAATTTTCAAGAACTTTTCTTGAGATTTTTTTTCGGAAGGAAAGGAAGTAAAATTAAGGGCTATCGAAGGGAAGTTGGGAAAGATAATAAGCTCTAATGTCATGACAAAGCTTCTGAAGAAAGAACAACGAGGCGTAATTTCACAATTATGCTCACTAGAAGTTCCAACATCAAAATGATCTATTTCTCCAAATCTCCAAAAAGACTTGAACAATCATTCCAAGGTGTTTGAAACTCCCAAAGGACTCCCACCTATTCGTGATCATGAACATGCTATTAATTTGATTCCAAGAAGTGTTCCTCCAAACATCAGGCCTTACATATATCCTTATGTCCAAAAGAGTGAAATTGAACGTATGATTGCATAAATGTTAGAGGCTGGTATAATTCAACCTAGTCAAAGCTCTTTCTCCACTCCAGTAGTATTGGTGCATAATAAGGATGGATCATGGCACATGTGTCTGGATTATAGGGAGATAAACAAGCTCACTATTAAAGATAAATTTCCCATTCCCGTGATTGATGAATTATTGATGAATTACATGGAGCAATTTATTTTACCAAGTTGGATCTTCGTTCAGGGTATCATCAAATTAGAATGAAGATTGAAGATATTTTGAAAACATTATTTCGAACTCATGAAGGTCATTATGAATTTTTGGTCATGCCTTTTGGCCTTACCAATGCACCTTCTACATTTCAAGGGTTGATGAATTCCATTTTCAAACCCTTCCTTAGAAAATTTGTGCTAGTATTTTTGATGATATACTAATCTATAACAGGTCTTGGAAGGATCATGTTGAACATGTTGACAGGGTGCTCAAACTATTGCAGGAGAGACAATTATATGCAAAAACATCCAAATGTTTCTTTGGAGTACAAGAGGTGGAATATCTGGGTCATATTGTATCTCATGAGGGTGTTAAGGTAGACCCTAACAAAATTAAAGCCATTAAGGAATGGAAAGTCCCCAAAACCATAAAGCAGTTGCGAGGATTTCTCGGGTTAACAGGGTATTATCGCAAGTTTGTTAAGAATTATGGGAGAATAGCAGCACCTCTAACAACATTATTGAAGAAAGATGAATTTTCATGGACTCTTGAAGCAACTAAGACCTTTGAACATATTAAAGAGGAAATGTGATGCATGGACATTAGACACTAGCCAACAATGTAGGAGGTTTTGTCCACATGTTGTGGCTAGGAGGGTTCGAAATCCATCGAATTGTAATAGCTACGTGTCAATACCTCAGCTGACTGTTTTTATTTAGATTAGTTAGAGTCCATAGGAGTCGAATAGGTTTGGATTCGATCTATTTGTCTTGTTTCAGTTAATTGAATAATTGTAATTAGGCTTTTGGTTTTCCTAAACGGTCCTCACAGAGGAACCGAACAGAAAAATGTTCATGTTTATAAATGTAATCCCTCGGATGTATATAGGAGAGAGGAGGAGGAAAGGAGATTTTTCTGCAATAAAATCTGTGTATCAAACAATTGCTTCCAGTTAAATGAATTTCAGTCCAGTTGATTAGCCAACTGTATTGAATCGTTATTTGTGAAGAAATTGTTTAACTGTGAGGCGATTGAACACTGGTCTGTGTGAAATCGTGAACAGGGTTGTAGCATAATTGCCACGTTTCTCTGGTTATTGTTCTCTCGTGAATTATCCGAACGAACTATGTGAATTAAATCCCAAGTGCAGGCGAAGTCTGTATAGAAAAGCATGGTCGTTGGACTCTGTTCAATGGTGGAAATCCCGCTAATAAAGAGATAAATTTGTTTTATGGTTAATTTAAATTCCTAACCAGAGTCAGACCTTGAGTTAAAGAGTCAAAGGATAGCATAGCCCGACTTAGACCCTGGTCAAGCACTGTTTCAAAACCACGAGTGGAGTTGTCAAACCACCCTGCCCATATCGCATCGCTTTTGCGGGTTGAGTGGTTTTCCTGGTTGGGGAGCGATTCCATTGAACGGTGGACACGTAGCACACGGTGGGACCGCGAAAACCGCTTTTCCGAGCGCCATCGCACGTTAACGTTTGTACCAGGAGGCGGAAAGATATCGCCGGACACCATCAATCTCGGGGGATGTCATCGGACGGTGGTCGTTTGATGGAGATGCATGAAGGATAACTGGGTACGGTGTGCATTTGATTGGCTATTGATATATATATGTGGGGCCCGGAGCGAAAGTTTTATTACAAATTCGTTTGTTTAAAAAGAAAGCGTCGGGTATTAATACGAAGTCGTGAAAGGTTAAACATTTGTTATAAGGTTTGGCGATGAAATAAAATATCAGGAGATATTTTAAATTACAAATTTTGTTGATTATGTTTATTTATCAAATTCATTGAATTTGATAAACAAACGCAAAGAAGTTGGGAAGACCACGTGGCGAAGAATTAAGTTAATTACGGGGAAAATGCTGACAAAGCGATTGTAGCAGACCAACTCTCCTTAGGGGTCCGAATTCAGTTTTGTTTCGTCATTTTTGGTATCAGAGCCATTGTTTTAAGGTTGTTTTTTCAGAAATCTGACATGGCAATCCGAGTTGGTAGAGGTGCTAGCAGAAGGAGACCTGTTGCCAACGCAGAGGTGTTGGGGATGTTGCAGAGGGTCGAGGCCAGAATGGATGCCATGGAGCGAAGACAGCCCAGAGATCCTGAAGACATCAACGAACCTGAAACAGAAGAAGCTGAAGAGAATCTTGAAATTCCTCCTGACATGAGACTCCTTAGAACTGTTCTGGGGTCTGAAGTTAAGCCCAGAATTGAAGTGTCGAGTTATGCAAGGGGACTGAATCCAGAGGAACTGGTGGACTGGATTAATGAAATGAACAAGTGCTTCGATTATGAAGAAATAAGTGAAGATAAAAAGGTCAAGTTTGTGGTGACAAAGCTGAAAGGACATGCTGCACTTTGGTGGGATGGAGTGTAGGCAGAAAGGAGGAGAGTTGGCAAGAAACCTATCAAAAGCTGGACTAGAATGATGGCTAAATTAAAAGGTAAATTCTTGCCTAGTGATTATAAGCTGACATTGTATAAGAAAATGCAGAACCTGAGACAGAGGTTGCTGACAGTAAAATAATACATAGAGGAATTCTACAGAGTAAGCATAAGGGATGGGAAATTCCAAGACACACCAGAGAAGAATGCCAGATATGTGAATGGTCTCAAGCTGAAGATCCAAGATGAGATAGGTCTTCTGTCTCCTAAGACAGTGGAAGTGGCCTACCAGATGGCCCTGAAAGCAGAGGAGAAACTCCTGAGGAAACAATCTGCCAAGAAGAGAGGTAATTTCCGGGGAAAGGGAATTCAGGGTGGTAGAGGAAAGCCTACTACACCCAGGGATGGAGCTAACAGTAGCTCACCTCAGAATGCATCCACAGAGGATGATGCAAGGGGAAGAAGGGGTTATTATAGATGAAAAGGAAGAGGAGGCAGAGACAGAGGCAGAGGTAGAGAATTGAGATGCTATAGATGTCAGAAAGTGGGACATAAGCACTATGAGTGTCCAGAGAATGTGGGTGCTGGTCCAAGAAATGCTGTTGTTGCCTAGGCTGGAGAAGAGGCAGAAATTGAAGAAGAAATTCTACCAGAGAGGGGAGAGTCCTTGGTGATAAATAAGGTCCTGTTGAAGCAAGCCAAAGAGGTCACTGAGCCTGCACAAAGGAATACTTTGTTTAGAAGCATATGCAAAGTCCAAGGGAAATGCTGCCAGCTAGTCATTGATAGTGGCAGCACAAACAATCTGGTTTCCACTGAGGTGATAGAAAAGTTAAAGTTGAAGACCAGGGAGCATCCAACTCCCTACAGGGTGTCATGGCTGCATAAAGGGCACCAGCTGGTTGTAAAAGAACAGTGTGAGATAGAGCTGCAAATGGGAAAATATAAAGATAATGCCCATGGATGTGTGTCATATACTGCTGGGTAGACCTTGGCAATTTGACAGAGCAGCAGTGCATGATGGCAAAGAAGAACACTTACAAGTTCTTCAAGGATGGGGTACATCATACATTGATACCCATGGAAGAAGGAGAGCCATCCAACAGAGTGATTGATCCAAAGACCTTGTTGCTGAGCAGGAAGGAATATATGCAGCAGATAGAAGAAGAAGAGGTAAGCTTTGCTTTAGTTTGCAAACCTAAGGTAGTTATTACTTCTATAAATATTTCTGACTTGCCAATAGAAATCCAAGAGATGTTAGACATTTATTGTGACATTGTTGTGGATGATTTACTTGATGAGCTGCCACTTGTGAGAAAGATCAACCATCAGATAGATTTTATCCCTGGTTCAAATCTACCAAATAAGGCAGCCTACAGAATGACTCCTAAAGAAAATGAGGAAATCAGGAGACAAGTACAGGAATTGGTGGACAAGGGGCTGATCAGAGAAAGTTTGAGTCCATGTGCAGTACTAGCAGTATTGAGCCCAAAGAAAGATGGAGGCTGGAGGATGTGTACTGATTCCAGCAATCAATAAGATCACAATCAGGTACAGATTCCCTTTGCCTAGAATTGAGGATTTGATGGACTGTTTGAGTGGTGCTAAATATTTTTCAAAGATAGATTTGAAAAGTGGATACCACCATATTAGAATAAGAGAGGGTGATGAGTGGAAAACTGCCTTTAAGACAAATGAAGGATTATATGAATGGATGGTAATGCCTTTCGGTTTTTCAAATGCACCTAGTACTTTTATGAGACTTATGAATGAAGTATTGAAAGAATTCATTGGTAAATTTGTGATAGTATATTTGGATGATATATTAGTTTTTAGCAGAACTAAGGAAGAACATTTAAGGCATCTTAATCATGTCTTGAAGAAGCTGCACCAAGAGAAACTGCTGATAAATTTGAAGAAATGCTCATTCATGAAGGAAGAGTTGGTGTATTTGGGTTTTGTTGTTTCTGCAGAAGGATTGAAGATGGACCTAGAAAAGGTTAAGGCAATTGTGGAGTGGCCTTCACCCAGGAATGTTTTTGAGGTAAGAAGTTTCCATGGACTTGCCAGCTTTTACAGAAAGTTTATAAGCAACTTTAGTAAGATCAATGCACCCATAATTGAGACAATAAAGAAGAGAAAACAACCATTTAAGTGGACTGCTGAAGCAGAAAGAAACTTTAAAGTTTTGAAGCAAAAGATAACGGAGAAGCCTGTTTTGATTCTGCTTGATTTTATTAAACCATTTCAAGTAAAATGTGATGCCAATGGGGAGGCCATTGGAGCTGTGTTGAGTCAGGATGATAGACCTGTAGCATATTTCAGTGAGAAGTTGAATGACACAAGGAGAAAGTATTCCTCTTATGAGAAGGAATTCTATGCAATTGTTCAGGCACTGAAAAAGTGGCGACATTATTATGTCCAGAGAATTTGTATTATATTCTGACAATCATGCTTTGCAATATATTGTACAGCAGCCCAAGTTGAAACATAAGCATGCTAAATGGGTTGAGTATCTCCAAGGTTTTAATTTTGTTTTGAAACATATAAGTGGCCAAGCCAATAAAGTAGTTGATGCTTTGAGTAGGAGGCACATGCTTGTTCAAGAAACAAATTTTGAAGTTGTAGGATTTGATTTTCTCAAATAATTGTATAAAATAGATCCAGATTTTAAAGAAGCATTTGAGGCATGTAGTAACCCTGTTTTAACAGATAGAAGCCAGTGGCTGGATTATTTCCTGCAGGAGGACTTTTTATTCAGAAGAAGCCAACTGTGTGTACCAAGATGTTCCATGAGAGAAAATTTGGTCAAAGAGAAGCATAGTGGTGGACTTGCTGGACACTTTGGTACCGATAAGACTTATGAGCTGAGTCACTTCTATTATTGGCCCAAGATGAGAGCAGAAGTGGACAAGTTTGTGAAGAATTGCAAAATCTGTCAGTATGCTAAAGGAAGGAGCCAGAATGCAGGATTGTACACTCCCTTTCCTATTCCAGACAGGCCTTGGGACATGGTGAGTATGGATTTTGTTCTAGGATTTCCCAAGACTCAGAGAGGGAATGATGCAGTCTTTGTTGTAGTGGACAGATTCTCCAAAATGGCACATTTTATTCCATTCTATAAAACTAGTGATGCCACCCATGTTGCTAACTTGTTTTTCAAAGAAGTTGTTAGATTGCATGGGTTGCCCAAGAGTATTGTTTCATACAGAGACACTAGATTTGTGGGTCACTTTTGGAGGAAACTGTGGAAGAAACTTGGTACCAAACTGATTTTCAGCTTAGCTTATCATCCCCAGACTGATGGACAAACTGAGGTAGTGAATAGGAGTCTGGGAAATTTGTTGAGGAGTCTTGCAGGAGAGCATCCCAAGCAGTGGGATCATATTTTTCCCCAGGAAGAATATGCATATAATGACTCACCAAATAGAACACAGGGTAGAGTCCATTCCACATTGTCTATGGAATGCACCCCAGAGGAATATCAGAGTTAAGAAACTTGGGAAAGGTAGAGCTGAGGAGTGCTGATGGTGAGGAATTTGCTTTAGAGATCCAGGCCATACATGAACAATTGAAACATCAACTACAAGGCAGCAGCATCAAATAAAAAAGCAGAGCAGACTTGAGCAGAAAAGAAGTTCATTTTGAAGTAGGAGATCTAGTTTTGGCACATCTGAGAAAGGAGAGGTTCCCGAAGAAGCAGTATAACAAGTTGAAGTTCAAAAATATTGGGCCATGCAAGATACTTAGAAAGTTTTCTGCAAATTCTTATGAGATTGAATTACCTCCTGATGTTTGAATATCTCCCATTTTTAATGTTTCAGATTTGTACAAGTATGAAGATGATGGTGCAGAAGAAAGAGCAGTAGACAAGGGACAGATTGAGTGGAAAGAGCAGCTACCTCCAGCACAACCATTGCAACCATAGAAGATATTGGATAGAAGAGTGTTCAAAAGGACCAGAGGACAAGAGTACTCTCAGTACTTAATCAAATGGAAGGACAAGCCAGAGGAAGATGCCACTTGGATGACTGAAGGAATGTTGCAGAAGATAGGCAGATCAGTGTAAGAGCTCATGGACAGGAGCCCATGAAGAAGATTTCCCTCGGGAGTCTGATGCAGGGGCATTAGACACTAGCCAACAATGTAGGAGGTTTTGTCCTCATGTTGTGGCTAGGAGGGTTCGAAATCCATCGAATTGTAACAGCTAGGTGTCAATACCTCAGCTGAATGTTTTTGTTTAGATTAGTTAGAGTCCATAGGAGTCAAATAGGTTTGGATTCGATCTATTTGTCTTGTTTCAGTTAATTGAATAATTGTAATTAGGCTTTTGGTTTCCCTAAACGGTCCTCACAGAGGAACCAAACAGACAAATGTTCATGTATATAAATGTAATCCCTCAGATGTATATATGAGAGAGGAGGAGGAAAGGAGATTTTTCTGCAATAAAATCTGTGTATCAAACAATTGCTTCCAGTTAAATGAATTTCAGTCCAGTTGATTATCCAACTGTATTGAATCGTTATTTGTGAAGAAATTGTTTAACTGTGAGGCGATTGAACATTGGTCTATGTGAAATTGTGAACAGGGTTGTAGCATAATTGCCGCGTTTCTTTGGTTATTCTTCTCTTGTGAATTATACGAACGAACTCTGTGAATTAAATCCCAAGTGCAGGCGAAGTCTGTATAGAAAATCATGGTTGTTGGACTCTATTCAATGGTGGAAATCTCGCTAATAAAGAGATAAATTTGTTTTATGGTTAATTGAAATTCCTAACTGGAGTCAGACCCTGAGTTAAAGAGTCAAAGGATAGTGTAGCCTGACTTAGACCTTGGTCAAGCACTGTTTCAAAACCACGAGTGGAGTTGTCAAACCACCCTGCCCATATCGCACCGCTTTTGCGGGTTGAGTGGTTTTCATGGTTGGGGAGCGATTCCATTGAACGGTGGACATGTAGCACACGGTGGGATTGCGAAAACCACTTTTTCAAGTGCCATCGCATGTTAATGTTCGTACCAGGAGGCAGAGTGATATCATCGGACACCGTCGATATGGGGGGATGTCATCGGAAGGTGGTCGTTTGATGGAGATGTGTGAAGGATAACCGGGTACGGTGTGCATTTGATTGGCTATTGATATATATATGTGGGGCCCAGAGCGAAAGTTTTATTACAAAGTCGTTTGTTTAAAAAGAAAGCGTCGAGTATTAATACAAATTTGTGAAAGGTTAAAATTTTTTTATAAGGTTTGGCGATGAAATAAAATCTCGGGAGATATTTTAAATTACAAATTTTGTTGATTATGTTTATTTATCAAATTCCTCAAATTTGATAAACAAACGCAAAGAAGTTGGGAAGACCATGTGGCGAAGAATTAAGTTAATTACGGGGAAAATGCTGACAGAGCGATTGTAGCAGACCAGATCTCCTTAGGGATCCGAATTCAGTTTTGTTCCGTCAAAATGTGCCTAGAACTAGTCTTAGTTATGCCAGACTTCACAAAAACCTTTATTGTGGAATGTGATGCCTCAGGAAATGTTATTGGTGTTGTTTTAATGCAAGAAGGAAGACCCATTGCTTTTGAAAGTCGTCCAATCAAAGGAAAGTATTTACAGAAAGATATTTATGAGAAGGAAGTGTTGGCAAAATTAAATGCACTAAAGAAATGGTGACCTTACCTAATGGGAAGAAAATTCAATGTAAAAACCGATCATGATAGTCTTAAACAATTTTTAAAACAAATAATATCTTCAAAAGAGCAGCAAAAATGGGTTACAAAGATGTTGGGTTACGACTTTGAAATCATATATTAAAAAGGGAAGCTAAATGTTGTTGCAGATGCACTCTCAAGAAAGGATGAAGAGGTGGAGGCATTGCTTTGTGCCATTTCTATTATCCAACCAGATTGGATAACCAAAGCAAGGGATGAATGGAAGAAGGACGAACAAGTGTGGACACTCATTCAAAAGTTGCAGAAAGATCCTAGTACATCTGATACATTTAGTTGGAAAAATGATTCCTTATGGTACAAAGATAGCTTATATATTTGTAAGAATTCCCAATTAAAACAAAAGATTCTTTTGGAATTGCACACTTCTCCTTTAGGAGGACACTCAAGATTTTTAAAAACTTACCACAGGGTGAAGAAATATTTTTTTTGGGATGGCCTTAAATCTGATATTCAAAATTTTATGGCGGAATGTTTGGTTTGCCAATAAAATAAATTTGAAACAATTAAGACCCCGGGTCTTCTACAATCTTTATCCATTCCAAGTCAATGTTGGGAGGAGCTTTCAATGGAAAGAGTGTCGTCATGGTGGTTGTTGATAGACTTACCAAGTATACACACTTTTGTGCATTATCTCATCCATTTAAAGCAAGTACAATTGCTACTGCATTTATGGAAACAATTAAAAAGCTACATGGAAACCCAAAGATTATTGAAAGTGATAGAGATCCCATTTTTACTGGAAATTTTTGGACGAAATTATTTTCATGTATGGGTACTCAACTAGCTCATAGCTCATCTTATCGTCCTCAATCTGATGGTAAAACTGAGATAGTGAATAAATGTTTGGAAGGATATATTTGTTGTTTTGTATCTGATAAGAAAACACAATGGGTCAAATGGTTACCTCTTGTTGAATGGTGGTATAACACTTCCTTACATACTACAGAAAAAATGACCCCATTTATGGCACTTTATGGATATCACCCACCATCCATCACATCATCTTTAAGAGAAAATTATAAGGTTCAAGCAGTTGAAGATCACATCTAGCATCAACAAGAAGTTCTCCAACTCTTAAAGGATAACCTAAATTTGGAACAAAATCGAATGAAACAACAGGCAGATCAACAACGCAACGAGAGAAAGTTTGATGTAGGAGACTAGGAATTTTTACGGCTACAACCATACAAACAAATGTCCTTCAAGCAAGCTAAGAAGGATAATAAATTATCACCAAGGTACTATGGTCCTTACAAGGTGTTGCAAAATATTGGTACTATGGCATACAAATTGGAGCTTCCTGCTTCTTCGCGAGTGCATCCAGTTTTCCATGTTTCATGCTTAAAGAAGGTTATATGTGACAAAATTACAATTCAAAAAATATTACCAGAACTTGATGAGGAAGGAAAAATCATATTGGAACCTGAAGAAATCAAGGAAACAAGAACTCGACAGCTACGAAATTGATCAATTTCAGAGTATCTCATAGAGTGGAAGAACTTACCCATTGAATATTCTACATGGGAGGATGTGAATTTTATACAAAAGCATCCAGAGCTACTCAAGCATTGAGGACAACACTTTTTTGAAGGAGAGGGGCATGCTAGGTCCCTATATTACTAGTGTAGTCCCTTATTGTTGTTAGTGTAACCCCCTTATTGTTATTGTTGTACCTCTGTAACCCAAATTGTCATTATTGTGCCCTTACATTATTATTGTTAGGTCGGCTAGGATTATATTGTGACCCCATGGACTCCAATATATAGAAGGAGGTTTTTTCATTTGTATCATCCAAGAATTGTTCATTTATGTAATGTAAAGGAGGCTTCCCCCTCGAAGTGGCTTCTTTATAAGGCGTTGATCGGAGCTGGTTTCATAACATCATAGGACAAAGAACAAAGTTTTTTTTTTCGAAGCATTATATTTGATAGGACTTAGTTTAACAATTAGATTTAGTTTCAAACTTTAATAGGAACGTATGTTGATTGATTTTAGCTCAAATAGAAGTAATCCTCATTACATGACTGTAGCTTGCTTGGTGTGATAGTTAGGCATAACTTCGATTTCCATATAAGTGATTTTAATTTCTAGATTGAATAAAGAAATAGTTCCATTGAATGAATGTAGCTTGCTTGAGTGTGTGTTAGGGATTTTTAATTGTTGGAGTTTTATGTTGCCTTAGCTAGATTAGCAGTGCGAGTTATTTTCATCAAAGAGCAAGTTATAGGTTAGTTTAAATTCCAGATTGCTTGAGATTGATTTGTTGAAATAAGTGAAGCAATTAGGTGGGTTTACAATTAGAGTGAAAATTGAAGATTTATTGATTCATAGAATAAAAACATCATTTTATTTATTGAGTTTTCCTCATTGTGTTCCCTTGTGTAATTAAGTAGAATTTTGTAAGTCTGCCTTGTCTTTCATAGAAACTAGGGTTTGGTGAAGTAGACTAAGAGTCATTTTACAAGAGTGTCAAAGAATTTCAATTGTAGAAAGCAGAGTTGAGTTGTTAATTTCATTTGATTAGGTGTGTGCATAATTCCTTAGTGACAAAGTTCTTAGATCAACATTATCTTTTGTTTATCATTGAAAGAAGCATTGAAGTTTGTGTATGGAGCTCCTATCATTCTAGGGTTTTGATTCTAAGTGCAATTTTCAAGGATTGATTTCTAGTTTCAAGATTGCTTAGTCTTAATTTCAAGGTTGAATTGTGATCACAAATAGATTAGGTCATTCAGTTGTTTATTTCAGAGTTTAGATTGCAAAAGCAAGAATATTATGATTTTGGATTTCAATACTTTACTTTATGAGGAATTTGCTTAGTGTCTATTCAGAGTTTGATTGAAGTGAAAGTTTGCAGTAAGAGATAGATTTAGTTTAAGTGCATAGTCCTTTTTGATTTAAAGAGAGCTTGAATGATTCCATACTTAGAAAGTTGATTTTTGTACCCTATTTTAGGTTAAATGCTCTAATCATGCGTTACTTGCCCTTGCACCTCGAAGCTTACGAGTCCCGGATTGATAATTTAATGTTGGAACTATAAAAATATAATTTCACCAATAATTCACATATGAAATTTTGCACATGGGTATGTAGCGATTGAAGGCTATATGGCTTTATGATCTCAACACAAATTTGCAGCAGTTTTGATTTTTGTATCAACATTCCATATTCATTTGTAGCAACAGTCACATTTCCTCAATTGTTTGGGGACATACAACTCCTCAGGCATGGGGGGGAAGGGGACCTTTATTTCATCCTTCAGCCTTCTTTAGTAGATTAGATCAACAACCACATCAACTCATGTTCATCCTCCACTTCATCTTTCGCGATATATTGCAGCACCAACACATCAAAGCAAAGGTAAACCTGAGGTAAATTGGTTTAAGATTCTTTATTTCGTTAATAATGAAAGGAAACATGATGGTTAACCACTTTCCACTTTATATATTATATATTTCATCACCACTGTCATCCACCTCCATTTTCAATCCATTTTCATAATAAAAGGCATAAGTTCTCTAATAAGGCCATATGAATGAAAAGTAGATCATAGAATTTGAATAATACAAAGTAGCAACCATAATGCCTTCTATTCCTACATCATAAGCATTAATAACATGTGGGGATGCTATTTCCGTTCTTTTGTTGGCCTTTTAAGGCCCTTAACACTTTCCTGCAAATTGGTTACCACAGTGGAATTGTACTATTTGTATCACAAGTCTACAGTATTATCACATGACGAAAATTTATATGCTGTGAATGTAGAAATATTATATAACTAATATGTTATACATCCAAGATTCTCCTTATCACACACTATTTGAATTCATACACAATACATAATCTCTTCTACCATTTATCATTAATTGCGGAATTAAAATCAATTGCATGCGCACTTTAAAAACATAAACATTCACACATATGAACACAATATTTTATGGGAAAGCTTAAAGCTGAAAACCCCCAACTATCTGTATATTATATGTCATAGAGATCATGTAACAATCATCATACAAATCTCCTCACAAGCTCTCAGTACAATCTCCAATTGCTACACACTAATCAGGTCCGATCTAGCAAATCTCATCCTCCAATCTCTGCCACATGCTAGCCTGCCTCTACTGCGCAATCACTGCTGAAGAATGGCTTTGAATGAACTCTAATTGGTCCAGCCTTGCTCACGCAATCCTCATTTGCATCTCCAACCACTGCCTGTTGCAAATCATGCAACACTATAGTCACAACTGATAGTCACACTGCTCTTTCACCTACCTCTTCACTGGTCTCCACTGAAACTGTCCATGCACTGTAGTTAACTGATGTATTCTTTAGTTGATTAATGAGTTAATAATTTTTGAATTAATTAATAATTAATTCACACCACTCTCACTAGTGTATCAATCAGTTGGAAGAGATACAACTAGCTCAACTATGTTTAACTCAGTTAAACTGAACACAACTCCACCAACTACTTCAATAACTCCATCAAACTCTGTCACATGAGTTCTAACTGAAGTATCCATGCAATAGCTCCACCTAACCCTCAGGAATAGCATAATTCCTTCTGTCAGCTCCTATGCCACATCTGTGCACTTAACTGAAGTGCTCCAAGAGAATAAGATAATGTTTATAGTCCAAATATTATTAAGAGCTAATAATATTCGACATATCTATTTTTAGACTGGTAATCTAAAAATAGATTCCTCCCAATATGTCTAAAAATAGAAGTCCATATATTTTTCCAACTTGACCAACCATCCACAAATAGCATCCTGCAACTCATAGAATATGATCGACATGTCTAAAAATAGACTTGCGCCAAAATAGCCTGCGGGCCCACTTAGTGAAGGCGACTCTTTTCACTAAGCTCATCATCTTGTTGCAATCTCAACACTCCCTCTCAACAAGATAGGGATTATCTGCCACCCCGATCCTGCCCCTATGGTATTCAAATTTTCTCCTAGTGAGTGCCTTCGTCAAGATATCAACATCATGATCCTCCGTGGGAATGTAAGAAAGTAACGTGATCTTCCGCTACAAACAATCTCTGATATGATGATACTGGATGTTAATGTGTTTAGATCTATCATGAAATATTGGATTAACCGAGAGTTTGATGCAACTTTGATTATCACAATATATCACAATAGGATCTAAGTGTGAACCGAACAACCCGACCAGGATCTTCGTCATCCATATAGCCTCACATGCAGCCAAAATCGCTGCCATATACTCGGCCTCTGCTGAACTGAGTGCCACGGATCTCTGCTTCTTGCTGTACCAAGAAACTGCTATCGACCTGATACTAAAAATCCCTCCAGATGTGCTCTTTCTGTCCATTGGGCTCCTTGCCCAATCTGCATCCATGAAGCCACACAACTTCACCTCATCTGACTGTCTGTACCATAATCCATATCCCGATGTGCCTCTGAGATATCTCAATACATGCTTGCCTGCCGTCCAAAAGAGATTGGTAGGCTTAACCATAGCTTGTGAAAGCTGGTTAACAGCGTAGCATATGTCAGGTCATGTATTGAGTAGATACATAAGCGACCCCACCAACTGTCGGTATACAGTGGCATCCACTACCTCTGCTGATGTAGCATCCTCTTTCCTCCATCCACCAGGAAGAGGAGTGTCGATAGGCTTGCAGCCATGCATTTTGAACTTCTCTAGTATCTCCCAGGCATACTTGCCTTGAGACACAAACAATCCATCACTGCGCTGCCAAATTTCCAATCCCAGGAAATAATGAAAGAGGCCCAAGTCCTTCATCTCAAACTCCTTTGCAAGATCAACCTTGCATGAGTGTATCAACAGTTCATCACACAGCCAAATAAATCATCTACACATAAAATGGAAATGATCGACAATACCCTCCACCACAATGCGGTATAGGTTTGCATCCACTCACTCTTGAATCAAGTCCGGTGAAATAACTGTCTATCCATGTGTACCAAGCATGAGGTGCTTGTTTCAACCCATACAACGCTCTTTTGAGCCTGCACACATGCGACTCGCTGTTGAAGATCTCGAAACCTTTGGGCTGCTCTATGTACACCTCCTCCTCAATCACTCCATTGAGGAACACAGTCTTCACATCCATCTGATAAATGTGCCACCCCATCTGCACTGAGAGAGCAAGAATCGTCCGTATGGAAGAATACCTTGCGACAGGTGCAAAGGTTTCCTCATAATCGACCCCCTTAATCTGTGAGAAGCCTCGGGCAACAAATCTTGACTTGTACTTCTCCACACTCCCATCAGCTGCTTGCTTCACTTTGTAGATCCATCTCGAACCTACCACTGATTTCCCTTCCGGCCTTGGGACAATCTCCCATGCACTGTTTCTGACAATTGAATCATACTCTTCCACAATGGCATCTACCCATGCGGGGTCCTCCACAGCTTCTTCAAAAGAGGATGGCTCTGTCACGATACACTTGCTCATAAGAGCCATGTATCCAGTATACTGGTTAGGTGACTATCTCTTTTTGCGCTGTGATGTAGGTGCTCCTACAATCTCCTCTGCATCCTGATTCAGTCGCTCAGCTTCTGTAGTGTGCTTCCGCCCTCTGATGGTTGGCGCTGCATGAGTGGTCTCTTCCACTCCATGAACCTCATCTTGTGGCTGATCCACATCCTGAGGCTCATCCTTAGGAACTAATAGCTCCTCATCTGCATGCAAGTGTGGCTCCCTCTCAAGCGAACACTTCATGGATTTCTCCTCATTAAATTTGATACCCCGTCGCACAACAATATTCTGACTGTTTGGAAAATACACAGGATAGTTGTGGGGTGTATCAGTGTACCCCAAAAATATCCCAACCTTTGCAGTCGGCTCCAGCTTCTTCCTAGCATCCTTCATCACATGAATGTAAACAGGTGAACCAAAAATCCTCAAATGAGAAATATCAGGCTTCTTACCAGAAAACGCCTCTTCGGGTGTACTCATGCCAAGTACTCTGTGAGGAAAATGGTTTTGCACATAAACCACAGTATTGCATGGCTCAGCCCACAAGTGTATGGGAAGGCCATGATCATGCAACATTGCCCGCGCAGCACCCACGATTGTTCTGTTCTTTCGCTACGCGACCCCATTCTGTTGTGGGTTATGAGGTGCTATGAGCTCTCTTCGAATTCCTTCTGCGCTGCAAAAGTCCTTGAATTCGCCAGAGATGAATTCACCACGATTGTCACTCCTAAGAGCCTTCACCTGCTTCCCTGACTCTTTCTCAACCAGTGCCTTGAACTCACAGAACTTTGAGTATGTCTCGCTCTTCTTCTGCATGAAGAATATCCAACGCATCCGAGAAAAATCATGTAATATCCACATGTATGCAATGGCACTTTACGTCGAAGCTGCGAAAGGTCCACACACGTCTATGTGAATTCTCTCAAGATCAATAAGCGCACGACTATCCTTCTCGTGAAAGGTGGCTTTCACAAATTTTCCCAAATACATCCCTTGCACTGATCTATTTGTAATTGCCTGCCTGGAAGCACGACAGAAATATCTTTTAAATTTTTCAAAACAACATGGTGAAGATGGCCCAATCTCTGTGCCATGGCGCTCGCCCTCATCTTTGTCACCACTCCTTCTCTTTTTTTTGCCATTTTGCGCGACCATCTACATACACCAGCGATAAAGGTTCTTAACTCGAACCCCTATCTTCTGGGTTTCTCCAGTTGTCTTACTGCGCAGGAAATCCTTTCCCTTGCTGAAGACAACATCATATCCCTTGTCTTCTAACATCGCCACAGAGATAAGATTCTTCTTCAATCCCGGAACATGCATCACTTCCTTCAATACGAAGGGTTTACCAGACTCCCTCTCAAAGGAAATGGTACCGATACCGGTCGCACTGTATCTACCATCATCACCCATCTCGATGTGCACTCCAAGATCTTTCTCATCCAGATCAGTAAACAAATATTTGTCTCTGGTCATGTGAAAAGACGCTCCATTGTCAAGAAACCACACTGAACCCATCATAATTGAGACCAAGCATGCGATCAGCAAAAGATCCAGCTCGAACTGCGAGGCTAAAGCCTCTCCAGCTGCAGATACATCAGCCTGCTTATTTTTCTTCTTCTGTGTAAAATTAGTGGCATAATGTCCATGTTGGTGACAGTGAAAGAACTTCACCTTGGACATGTCCTGCTTCTTACCTTTCGCACCAGATTGAGAAGCATGCTTCTTGCTCTTCCCCTTCCTTTCTTTGGCAGCTAAAGCGAAATTTTCTTCATCTTCATTCTTCGATGAAGATCCATCCCTGGTACTCCGCCTTATCTCCTCCTGCACAAGATCCGACCAAAGTCGCTCCCATCCTGGAAACTTCTCTCGACCATTGACAGAGTCTTGATAGGAATTACAAATCTTCGGAAGCCCAAGGAGAGCCAAGCTCACCAAGTCCTCATCATCTATAGTAACCCCCACACTTCCCAGCTCATCCCTACACTGGACAAACTTCGTGAGGTACTTGGGTATACTGTTGCCTTTCTCCAATTTTATGTTCCTGAGTTTATCCTTGAGCACCAACTTCCTCTAGTCGCTCTTGCTTTGGAACAATTATGTCAAAGATTTCCACATCAAGAATGGAGAAGCTTTACCATGAAGGCTGGACACTATGTGATCCTTCACACCTTCCAACAAAATCCTTCGACACTTTGCTGTCTTCTTTTGCCATGCGTCAAGTGCGGTAGCATTGCTAGAAGCAGGTTTTGGAATTTCATCTATGTTCCCTTCCGCCCATTGTCATCCAGCACCGCCTCCATCCTATCCTTCCTTTCAATATAATTTGAGCTGCCTCAGGGCACTCCATCAATCCGTTGAAAGACATCTCAACTTCGACACCAAGAAAACACTGTTGCAAATTCAAATTCCACCAGCACAAAACTCAACCGCTTCAATGCTTTGCAATTGCTCCAATGATCAATATCGCTCCGATAACATGTAGAACTTATATAACTGATATGTTATACATCCGAGATTCTCCTGATCACACACTATTTGACTTCATGCACAATACTGAATCTCTTCTACCATTGATCATTAATTGCAGAATTAAAATCAATTGCATGCGCACATTAAAAACATAAACATTCACACATATGAACACAATATTTTATGGGAAAGCTTAAAGCTGAAAACCCCCAACTATCTGTATATTATATGTCAAAGAGATCATGTAACAATCATCATACAAAGCTCCTCACAAGCTCTCAGTACAATCTCCAATTGCTACACACTAATCAGGTCCGATCTAGCAAATCTCATGCTCCAATCTCTGCCACCTGCTTGCCTGCCTCTCCTGCACAATCACTGCTGAAGAATGTCTCTGAATGAACTCGAATTGGTCCAGACTTTCTCACACAATCCTCATTGGCATCTCCAACCACTTTGTGTTGCAAATCATGCAACACTATAGTCACAACTGATAGTCACACTGCTCTTTCACCTACCTCTTCACTGGTCTCCACTGAAACTGTCCATGCACTGTAGTTAACTGATGTATTGTTTATTTGATTAATGAGTTAATAATTAGTGAATTAATTAATAATTAATTCACACCACTCTCACTAGTGTATCAATCAGTTAGACTAGATACAACTAGCTCAACTATGTTTAACTCAGTTAAACTGAACACAACTCCACCAACTACTTCAATAACTCCACCAAACTCTGTCACATGAGTTCTAACTGAAGTCTCCATGCAATAGCTCCACTTAACCCTCAGGAATAGTGTAATTCCTTCTGTCAGCTCCTGTGCCACATCTGTGCACTTAACTGAAGTGCTCCAGGAGAATAAGATAATGTTTATAGTCCAAATATTATTAAGAGCTAATAATATTCGACATATGTATTTTTAGACTAGCAATCTAAAAATAGATTCTGCCCAATATGTCTAAAAATAGAAGTCCATCTATTTTTACAACTTGACCAATCATCCACAAATAGCATCCTGCAACTCATAGAATATGATCGACATGTCTAAAAATAGACATAGTCTAAAAATAGACTTGTGCCAAAAATAGCCTGCGGGCCCACTTAGTGAAGGCGACTCTTTTCACTAAGCTCGTCATCTTGTTGCAATCTCAACAGTGAAAAAGTCAACATCAAAAGATGAAGCCATTTTCTTCCCAAAATAAGAAGAACCACATATAAACCTTGGTCTTAGAGTATGAAAGCATTTATATCCACCATTACCATTATCACTTCATGATTCACGATGTTGCTCATCTCTTCCTTATCCACTTAGTGTTTGTACTCAATTAGATCTCTCTCCACTCTATGGAAGTCAAATATGAATAGTGATGCAGCACAAGAACCAACAGCTCCAAATCTTCACACAATGTTGCTCCACAAGAACCAACCCTGCCCAAAGTTATGATGTCATAAAATCTATAAATGAGCAAGGTATTTGTTTGTATGAGGACATGCAAAATCACATGCATAGGAGAGTGTTGGGCCTCAAAAATGTCGTCATTTTCACCATATAACATTACTGTTTATAAAGCATATTCCTACCCTTTCTACCATATTCACATCCATATTCCGTGACTCGTGCCTGAAACCATCCTTTTCATATCATGGTTAAATATCATAGTTTTATTATGTTTTTAATGTCTTAAGGATGATTTTACTATGTTTAATAACAATTATTTTTGTTAAGTTCATTTGCCACAGGGTTCCATTGCCGAATTTCTCCACAAGTCAATTAAAGCTAGTTGCTACAAGTTGAGTATGAAATAAATTTATATAGGTGAAAATATGAATTTTGTGATCAAATGGTGAAGAATATTGAACTTTCGACACATGGGTTTTGTTCATAGTACCCTCATTCATGTAAATTAAAAACAATTTCGTAAAATTCATCATTTAGAAGAAGTTATGGTCAGGGGAATATTCTAGTGCAAAGTTAATCATAGAATCACATTGAACGATTCAGGTTCAGTTTGAATGGGTCGGGTCAGGTTCGATTCTAAACAATTTGATGAAAAAATTCATGCTTTAAATGGAAACGATTCCTTCAGGTTCTCCATGATCAGAATGAGTTAACCATGACCTTCTTAATACAATTCTAGAAGATCTCATATGGCTTAATTTAGCCTTGAGATTGTATTCACTTTGTTTAGTTATATTGGTTGTGCATTGGCTGCATTATATAAATCCCGATGCTCTGCAATATGAGGAGGGAATCAATCATATGAACAATGGAATCCTAGTGTGGTAGAGAAGGAGGAGCAATAGATGGCGATAGGAAGTAGAAAGCATATGTAATCTTTCTTATGTTATGAATACAATGAAGATTTTGATGCATTTTCCGTTAGAATTCATGTTTTGCTGAACTGTAATACATAATTCCAATTCTGTACTTAAAGTTCTGTAAGTGATTTTTGTTTTTAAGTTTTAAGCGATTTGAATTAATTTAAATTTCTCCAGGAGTGGCAAGGGCCCACCACACCTGGAAACAAGTTTTGCAACCAATCTAGATCTTAGATTTGTGTTTGATTAATTAGTTAACAGTGTGAATGTTGTTTGGAAAATCATTATTTATATTTATGAATTGTTAGTTTCATTCTGTACTTAAAATCACATTCTTTTTCGTAGATCTAAACTAAATGTGATAGATTTTGTTTCTCAATTAGTGAGACCAACAAGAATTTCACTGAGTGATGATTCTAAATATGTGCATGGTTCCTTTGATATGATTGCATGGCACAAAATGTTTAAAGAACACTTTTAATTTGAAAACATACAAGGACTAATTACTATATCCTAAGGCTTGAAATGAAATCAGTTCCATGCTATGTTCATTTTCCATTCAATATTAAATTCTGTAGCGTTATGTTAATGTGAGAAATACTCAGGGACAACAAAACATATATTGGTTATAATTGAATCTATCGGTTCCGATCAACTTAACATGATTAGAGTAGGATTAAATTTGATTGAAGTTCCACACTTATTGTAAAATATTTTTCTGAGTTTGATTGGAACAACTTGAGTTTGGAATAGTTAATGCTCTTTGTGAAATTATTTTTCTGAGTTATGGTGATAGCATTGAGTTTTTTGAGCGTTAAGTACAAAATAAAATTTAATATTTCGCATTGAGTAGAGTGGTGTGGGAGTAGACAAAGGTTATGCGTTTCATTTACAAAGCTGAAAGTAGTGTTTCCTTGTCTCCTGGGATTTAGGTCTAGCATTTAGTTAGATTAATTTTTCCTTTTTGTTTGGCATTAGAGTGTGTTAACTGAGTTTCGTTCTTGTTTAGTAAGATTTTTTTTTATTATGTAATTAGTTCATTAGCATAGAAAAAGTTTGATATGTATGTGTGATTTCATTAGAGGTTAAGGTTTTAAAGATTGATCTGCTTCGTTTTAGATTTAGAGATTTTGATTTATGAATTGAAAGGTAGCTTGTAGTAAGTGTTCACAGTTGAAGATTGGAATCTCTTTGCTTAAATAACAATTTCCCATATATTTAAATACTATGATCAATAAGAAATGAGATTTGAATTAGTTTCAATTAATTTCAAGTAGATCTTATCATTGAGTTGAGGGAGAGTAGATAACAAAATGATTTGTTTTGAGTTGTAGATTTCAATTCAAGTTGTTTTTAAGTATTGAATCAAAGTGCCTAAGTATGAATTAGGTATGATATTTTAATTTTTTAAGCAGCTTGAAGATTAGTTGTTTGTTTTCTTTACTATTTGAATTAGTCACGTTATGATCCAAATATAGTAGTAATTAAGGTTTGGATTTAGTTTTATGAGCCTATTTGCTTCAGTTACAATTCCTTACTTAAGAAGTAAATTGATTTCTCACTCTAGTTTAGGCTAGATGCTCTGATCCTGCATTAACTGCGCTTCTGCCTCTAAGTCTTATGACCCCAGATTGATAATTTAATGTTGGAATTATAACACATATAATTTCCCCAACACTGCTATTAAGTAAATAAGTTTGCTAATCAAGGGCATAAGTGGAAAATTCATTGTGGCATGCCCTTCCAAATGGGATTTAAAAATGTACATGTGTTACCTTGGTCGACAATAGAGGTTAATGAAGGAAAATATTAGGTGGTTTAAAACTCTGAGGGAGTGACGGGTCAATGGTACATCCATAAAATGACAAAGCTCATGTGAAATAATGATGGAACAAAGTGGGGGAAAGAGGGAAGGCTCCAAGCTAGATGTCATGGTACAAGGGTAGCTATGATGAGCGAAGCCCACACCTTGGTTGTGTGAATGTAGGAGGGAGTAATGATGGTACATGTGTTAACACAACCTTTTATTTTCCACCCTTCTTCATATGCCCTTTTTCCTTTTATTGTTTTTTCTTCCTTTTAATACTCAGGGCTCTAAGGGATGAGAGCATGATGCGTATAATGTAGAAGTGATTACCCCCTTAAGGTTGGGAAGTTAATCACCTACCAGGGTTTGGGACTATCATTGGTTCCTCAATTATGTAAGGGGACACTCATAGGGGACTTAGGTACCGGGGCTATGGCCATAGTGATAGGGGGTAAAGCTCATGTTTGACTTTTTCCCACACGTTAATTTTTTTTTTTCAAACATCTTTTGCATTTTGTGGTACATTTCCTATTGTATGTGGCCATATTATGATTTTATATTTATTTTTAGTTGCATCAACCTCTGAGACATTGTTCCAGGCCAAACCCAAGGTGCTTACAAGGGGAGGGGGTGAATAACACCTTGTGGACCCAATGGAAATGTGGACCCAAATGGGAAAATGTGAAAAATTCTTGTAATGAGTGAAGGGGAGTGAGATATATGGTGTTAGGAAATGGGGTCACATAAAAAAAATCATGGTTTCCCATGTAGTTCCACTGCTAAAGCTAATAACTCTTAGAGGAGATCCCACGGGACTAGGTCTGAGATTAATCCCAAAGATGAGGTAAGGAAACAAGAGTACAAGTCAAAGTTTGTTCTTTCGGTTGAATCCCTCCACTAATCCATGCCAAAATGTGTAGAAAGTATATAACTGATACATTATACATCCGAGATTCTCCTGATCACACACTATTTGACTTCATGCACAATACATAATCTCTTCTACCATTAATCATTAATTGCGGAAATAAAATCAATTGCATGCACACATTAAAACCATAAACATTCACACATATGAACACAATAATTTATGGGAAAGCTTAAAGCTGAAAACCCCCAAATATCTGTATATTATATGTCATAGAGATCATGTAACAATCATCATACAAAGCTCCTCACAAGCTCTCAGTACAATCTCCAATTGCTACACACTAATCAGGTCCGATCTAGCAAATCTCATGCTCCAATCTCTGCCACCTGCTAGCCTGCCTCTACTGCGCAATCACTGCTGAAGAATGGCTCTGAATGAACTTGAATTGGTCCAGCCTTGCTCACGCAATCCTCATTGGCATCTCCAACCACTGTGTGTTGCAAATCATGCAACACTATAGTCACAACTGATAGTCACACTGCTCTTTCACCTACCTCTTCACTGGTCTCCACTGAAACTGTCCATGCACTGTAGTTAACCGATGTATTCTTTAGTTGATTAATGAGTTAATAATTAGTGAATTAATTAATAATTAATTCACACCACTCTCACTAGTGTATCAATCAGTTAGACTAGATACAACTAGCTCAACTATGTTTAACTCAGTTAAACTGAACACAACTCCACCAACTACTTCAATAACTCCACAAAACTCTGTCACATGAGTTCTAACTGAAGTTTCCATGCAATAGCTCCACTTAACCCTCAAGAATAGCGTAATTCCTTTTGTCGGCTCCTGTGCCACATCTGTGCACTTAACTGAAGTGCTCCGAGAGAATAAGATAATGTTTATAGTCCAAATATTATTAAGAGCTAATAATATTCGACATATGTATTTTTAGACTGGCAATCTAAAAATAGATTCCGCCCAATATGTCTAAAAATAGAAGTCCATCTATTTTTCCAACTTGATCAACCATCCACAAATAGCATCCCGTAACTCATAGAATATGATCGACATGTCTAAAAATAGACATAGTCTAAAAATAGACTTGCACCAAAAATAGCCTGCGGGCCCACTTAGTGAAGGTGACTCTTTTCACTAAGCTCATCATCTTGTTGCAATCTCAACAGTGAAAAAGTAAACATCAAAAGATGAAGCCATTTGCTACCCAAAATAAGAAGAACCACATATAAACCTTGGTCTTAGAGTATGAAAGCATTTATACCCACCATTCCCATTATCACTTCATGATTCACGATGTTGCTCATCTCTTCCTTATCCACTTAGTGTTTGTACTCAATTAGATCGCTCTCCACTCTATGGAAGTCAAATATGAATAGTGATGTTGCACAAGAACCAACACCTCCAAATCTTCACACAATGTTGCTCCACAAGAACCAACCCTACCCAAAGTTATGATGTCATAAAATCTATAAATGAGAAAGGTATTTGTTTGCATGAGGACATGCAAAATCACATGCATGGGAGAGTGTTGGGCCTCAAAAATGCCTTCATTTTCACCATATAACATTATTGTTTATAAAGCATATTCCTTCCCTTTCTACTATATTCATATCCATTTTCTGTGACTCGTGCCTGAAACCATCCTTTTCATATCATGGTTAAATATCATAGTTTTATTATGTTTTTAATGTCTTAAGGATGATTTTACTATGTTTAATAACAATTATTTTTGTTAAGTTCATTTTCCACAGGGTTCCATTGCCGAATTTATCCACAAGTCAATTAAAGCTAGTTGCTACAAGTTGAGTAGAAATAAATTTATATAGGTGAAAATATGAATTTTGTGATCAACTGGTGAAGAATATTGAACTTTCGACACATGGGTTTTGTTCATAGTACCCTCATTCAAGTAACTTAAAAACAATTTCATAAAATTCATCATTGAGAAGAAGTTATGGTTAGGGGAATATTCTAGTGCAAAGTTAATCATAGAATCACATTGAACGATTCAGGTTCAGTTTGAACGGGTCGGGTCGAGTTCGATTCTAAACGATTTGGTGAAAAAATTCGTGCTTTAAATGGAAACGATTCCTTCAGGTTCTCCATGATCAGAATGAGTTAACCATGACCTTCTTAATACAGTTTTAGAAGATCTCATATGGCTTACTTTAGCCTTGAGATTGTATTCACTTTGTTTAGTTATATTGGTTGTGTGTTGGCTGCATTATATAAATCTCGATGCTCTGCAATACGAGGAGGGAATCAAGCATATGAACAATGGAATCCTAGTGTGGTAGAGAAGGAGGAGCAATAGATGGCGATAGGAAGTAGCAAGCATATGTAATATTTCTTATGTTATGAATAAAATGAAGATTTTGATGCATTTTCCGTTAGAATTCATGTTTTTTCTGAACTGTAATACATAATTCCGATTCTGTACTTAAATTTCTGAAAGTGATTTTTGTTTTTAAGTTTTAAGCGATTTGAATTAATTTAACTTTCTCCAGGAGTGGCAAGGGCCCACCACACCTGGAAACAAGTTTTGCAACCAATCTAGATCTTAGATTTCTGTTTGATTAATTAGTTAACAGTGTGAATGTTGTTTGGAAAATCATTATTTATATTTCTGAATTGTTAGTTTCATTTTGTACTTAAAATCACATTCTTTTTCGTAGATATAAACTAAATGTGATAGATTTTGTTTCTCAAATAGTGAGACCAACAAGAATTTCACTGAGTGATGATTCTAAATATGTAGATGGTTCCTTTGATAAAATTGCATGGCGCAAAATTCCTAAAGAACACTTTTAATTTGAAAACATACAAGGACTAATTACTATATCCTAAGTCTTGAAATCGGTCCCATGCTATGTTCATTTTCCATTCAATGTTAAATTCTGTAGCGTTATGTTAATGTGAGAAATACTGAGGGACAACAAAACATATATTGGTTATAATTGAATCTATTAGTTCCAATCAACTTAACATGATTAGAGTAGGATTAAATTGGATTGAAGTTCCACAGTTATTGTAAAATAGTTTTCTGATTTTGATTGGAACAACTTGAGTTTGGAATAGTTAATGCTCTTTGTGAAATTATTTTTCTGAGTTATGGTGATAGCATTGAGTTTTTTGAGCGTTAAGTACCAAATAAAATTTAATATTTCGCATTGAGTAGAGTGGTGTGGGAGTAGACAAAGGTTATGCGTTTCATTTACAAAGCTGAAAGTAGTGATTCCTTGTGTCCCGAGATTTAGGTCTAGCATTTAGTTAGATTAATTTTTCCTTTTTATTTGGCATTAGGGTGTGTTAACTGAGTTTCGTTCTTGTTTAATAAGAGTTTTTTTTATTATGTAATTAGTTCATTAGCATAGCAAAAGTTTGATATGTATGTGTGATTTCATTAGAGGTTAAGGTTTTAAAGATTGATCTGCTTCATTTTAGATTTAGAGATTTTGATTTATGAATTGAAAGGTAACCTATAGTAAGTGTTCACAGTTGAAGATTAGAATCTCTTTGCTTAAATAAAAATTTCCCATATATTTAAATAATATGATCAATAAGAAATGAGATTTGAATTAGTTTCAATTAATTTCAAGTAGATCTTATCATTGATTTGAGGGAGAGTAGATAACAAAATGATTTGTTTTGAGTTGTAGATTTCAATTCAAGTTGTTTTTAAGTATTGAATCAAAGTGCCTAAGTATGAATTAGGTATGATATTTTAATTTTTTAAGCGGCTTGAAGATTAGTTGTTTGTTTTCTTTACTATTTGAATTAGTCACGTTATGATCCAAATATAGTAGTGATTAAGGTTTGGATTTAGTTTTATGAGCCTATTTGCTTCAGTTACAATTCCTTACTTAAGATGTAAATTGATTTCTCACTCTAGTTTAGGCTAGATGCTCTGATCCTGCATTAACTGCGCTTCTGCCTCTAAGTCTTATGACCCCAGATTGATAATTTAATGTTGGAATTATAACACATATAATTTCCCCAACACTTCTATTGAGTAAATATGTTTGCTAATCAACGGAATAAATGGAAAATTCATTGTGGCATGCCCTTCCAAATAGGATTTAAAAATGTACTAGTGTTACCTTGCTCGACAATAGAGGTTAATGAAGGAAACTATTAGGTGGTTTAAAACTCCGAGGGAGTGACGGGTCCATGGTACATCCATAAAATGACAAAGGTCATGTGAAATGATGATGGAACAAAGTGGGGGAAAGAGGGAAGGCTCCAAGCTAGATGTCATGGTACAAGGGTAGCTATGATGAGGGAAGCCCACACCTTGGTTGTGTGAATGTAGGAGGGAGTAATCATGGTACATTTTTTAACCCAAACTTTTATTTTCCACCCTTCTTCATATGCCCTTTTTCCTTTTATTGTTTTTTCTTCCTTTTAATACTCAGGGCTCTAAGGGATGAGAGCATGATGCGTATAATGTAGAAGTGATTACCCCCTTAAAGTTGGGAAGTTAATCACCTACCAGGGTTTGGGACTATCATTGGTTCCTCAATTATGCAAGGGGAAACTCATAGGGGACTTAGGTACCGGGTCGATGGCCATAGTGATAGGGGGTAAAGCTCATGTTTGACTTTTTCCCACACGTTAATTTTTTTTTTTCAAACATCTTTTGCATTTTGTGGTACATTTCCTATTGTATGTGGCCATATTATGATTTTATATTTATTTTTAGCTGCATCAACCTCTGAGACATTGTTACAGGCCAAACCCAAGGTGATTACAAAGGGAGGGGGTGGATAACACCTTGTGGACCCAATGGAAATGTGGACCCAAATGGGAAAATGTGAAAAATTCTTGTAACACAAACAATCCATCACTGTGAAAAATTCTTGAGACACAAACAATCCATCACTGTGCTGCCAAATTTCCAATCCCAGGAAATAATGAAGGAGGCCCAAGTCCTTCATCTCAAACTCCTTTGCAAGATCAGCCTTGCATGAGTGTATCAAAAATTCATCACCTGTCAGAATCAAATCATCTACATAAAGTACACGATCGCAACTTACCCTCCACCACAACTGCATAGGTTCGCATCCACCTCAGCCTCACTTTGGAGAATCCAAGTCCTATGGAAATAACCTGTCATCCAAGTGTCAAGCACGAGGTGCTTGTTTCAACCCATACAATGTTCTTTGAGCTCGCATACATGTGACTCGGTCAAGAAGATCTCGAAACCTTCAGCCGATTCTATGTACACCTCCTCCCAATCACTCCATTGAGGAGTGGGCTCACATCCATCTGATGAATATGCCAACCCATCTGCGCTGAGAGAGCAATGATGGTGCATATGGAAGAATACCTTGCGACAGGTGCAAAGGTTTCTTCATAGTTGATCCCCTCGATCTATGAGAAGCCCTGGGAAACAAATCTTGCCTTATACTTCTCAATGCTCCCATCAACAGCTTGCTTCACTTTGTAGATCCATCTCGAACCTACCACTGATTTCCCTTCTAGCCTTGGGACAATCTCCCATGCACTGTTTCTAACAATCGAATCATACTCTTCGACCATGGCATCTACCCATGCAGGGTCCTCCACAGCTTCCTCGAAAGAGGATGGCTCCATCACAATACACTTTCTCATCAAAGCCATGTATCTAGTATATCGGTGAGGTGATTGTCTCTGTCTGCGTTGTGATGTAGATGCTTCTAAAATCTTCTCTGCATCTTGAGCCAGTCGCTCACCTTCTATAGTGTGCTTTCGTCCTCTGATGGTTGGCACTGCATGAGTGGTCTCTTCCACTCCATGAACCTCCTCTTGTGGCTGATCCACATCTTGAGGCTCATCCTTAGGAACTAATAGCTCCTCATCTACATGCAAGTGTGGCTCCCTCTCAAGCGAACACTTCATGGCTTTCTCTCATGAAATTTGATATCCCGTCACACAATGGGTCACTTCATGATTGTCTCGGAAAATACACACGATAGTTATGGGGTGTGCACGTTGTACCCCACAAATATCCCAACCTCTACAACACGTGGCTCTAGCTTCTTCCTCGGCATCCTTCGTCACATGAATGTAAAAAGGTGAACCAAAAATCCTCAAATGAGAAATATCGGGTTTACTAGAAAACGCCCTCCTGTGTACTCATGCCAAGTATCCTACGAGGACAAATCTGCTTGCATGATAAACCGCGCATTGCATGCCTCAGCCCACAAGTGTATGGGAAGGCCCTGATCATGCAAAATCGCCCATGCAACACCCACGATCGTTCTGTTATTTCGCTCTGCGACCCCATTCTGCTGTGGGTTATGAGGCGCTATGAGCTCTCTTCGAATTCCTTCTGCGCTGCAAAAGTCCTTGAATTCACCAAAGATGAATTCACCACCATTGTCACTCCTAAGAGCCTTCACCTGCTTCCCCGACTCTTTCTCCACCAGTGCCTTAAACTCACAGAACTTAGAGAATTTCTCACCCTTCTTCTACATGAAGAAGATCCAACACTTCCGAGAAAAGTCATCAACAAATATCACATAGTACCTGTGCTTTGTTGTCGAAGCTATTGAGAAAGGTCCATACACATCTGTGTGAATTCTCTCGAGGATCGTTGTGGCGTGACTATCCTTCTCATGAAAGGTGGCTTTCACAAATTTTCCCAAAGTACATCCCTTGCACTGATCTGACTACGCAAGTGTACCTTTGGGAAGCCTGGTAGAAATCTGCTGCAAACTTTTCAAAGCACCATGGTGAAGATGGCCCAATCTCCTGTGCCATAGCTCGCCCTCATCCCGACTCACCACTCCTTCTGCCTTGCCTGCCATTGTTGTGCAACCATCTACCTGCAACTGATAAAGGTTCTTAACTTGAACCCCTATCCTCCGGGTTGGCACTAGTTTCCTTATCGCGCAGGAAATCCTTTCCCTCACTAAAGACAACATCATATCCCTTATCTTCTAACATAGCCATAGAGATAAGATTCTTCTTCAATCCTGGAACATGCATCACTTCCTTCAATACAAAGGGTTTACCAAACTCCCTCTCAAAGGAAATGGTACCGATACCGGTCACACTGTATCTACCATCATCGCTCATCTCGATGTGCACTCCAAGATCTTTCTCATCCAGATCAGTAAACAAATCTCGATATCCTGTCATGTGAAAAGATGCACCACTTTCAAGAAACCACACTGAACCCATCACACTTGAGACCAAGCATGCGATCAGTGAAAAATCCAAATAAAATGCAGGCTGTTTCTCCACCACCTCCAACAAATTGCTTTATTTTTCTTCAGGACAATTAGTGGCATAATGTCCGTGTTGGTGACACTGAAAGCACTTCACCTTAGACATGTCCTGCTTCTTGCCTTTCACACTGGATTGAGAAGAATTCTTCTTGTTCTTCCGCTTCCTTGCTTTGGCAGCCAAAGTGAAATTTTCTTCATCTTCACTCTTCGATGAAGATCCATCCCTGGTACTCTGCCTTATCTCCTCTTGCACAAGATCCGACCAAAGTCGCTCCCATTCTGGTAATTTCTCCCGACCATTGACAGAGTCCTGATAGGAATGCCAACTATTTGGAAGCCTAAGGAGAGCCAAGATCACCAAGTCCTCATCATCAACGGTAACCCCCACACTTTCGATTTGATCCTCGCATTAAAACTTTGACATTGAGGTACTTGGGTATACTGTCGCCTTTCTCCATTTTTATGTTCCTGAGTTTATCCTTGAGCGCTAACTTCCTCTGGTCACTCTTGCTTTGGAATAAATCTATCAAAGATTTCCACATCAAGAATGGAGAAGCTTTACCATGAAGGCTAGACACTAAGTGATCATTCACACCTTCCAACAGAATCCTTCGACACTTTTCTGTCTTCTTTTGCCATGCGTCAAGTGAGGCAACATCACTAGAAACAGGTTTTGGAATTTCTGCATCTATGAAATCCTTCAACCCATTGTCATCTAGCACCGCCTCCATCCTGTCCTTCCATGCAATATAATTTGAGTTGCCCTCAAGGGCATACTCCAATCGCAATCCGTTGAAAGACATCTCAACTTCGACACCAAGAAAACACTACTGCAAATTCGAATTCCACCAACACAAAACTCAACTGCTTAAATGTTTTGCAATTTATCCAATGATCAATATCGCTCTGATACCATGTAGAAATTATATAATTGATATGTTATACATCCGAGATTCTCCTGATCACACACTATTTGAATTCATGCACAATATAGAATCTCTTCTACCATTGATCATTAATTGCGGAATTAAAATCAATTGCATGCGCACATTAAAACCATAAACATTCACACATATGAACACAGTAATTTATGGGAAAGCTTAAAGCTGAAAACCCCCAACTATGTGTATATTATATGTCATCGCGATCATGTAAAAATCATCATACAAAGCTCCTCACAAGCTCTCAGTACAATCTCCAATTACTACACACTAATCAGGTCTGATCTAACAAATCTCATGCTCCAATCTCTGCCACCTGCTAGCCTCTACTGCACAATCAATGCTGAAGAATGGCTTTGAATGAACTCGAATTGGTGAAGCCTTGCTCACGCAATCCTCATTGGCATCTCCAACCACTGTGTGTTGCAAATCATGCAACACTATAGTCACAACTGATAGTCACACTGCTCTTTCACCTACCTCTTCACTGGTCTCCACTGAAACTGTCCATGCACTGTAGTTAACTGATGTATTATTTAGTTGATTAATGAGTTAATAATTAGTGAATTAATTAATAATAAATTCACACCACTCTCACTAGTGTATCAATCAGTTAGACTAGATACAACTAGCTCAACTATGTTTAACTCAGTTAAACTGAACACAACTCCATCAACTACCTCAATAACTCCACCAAACTATGTCACATGAGTTCTAACTGAAGTATCCATGCAATAGCTCCACTTAACCCTCAGGAATAGCGTAATTCCTTCTGTCAGCTCCTGTGCCACATCTGTGCACTTAAGTGAAGTGCTCCAAGAGAATAAGATAATGTTTATAGTCCAAATATTATTAAGAGCTAATAATATTCGACATATCTATTTTTAGACTGGCAATCTAAAAATAGATTCCGCCCAATATGTCTAAAAATAGAAGTCCATCTATTTTTCCAACTTGACCAACCATCCACAAATAGCATCCTGCAACTCATAGAATATGATCGACATGTCTAGAAATAGACATAGTCTAAAAATAGACTTGCGCCAAAAATAGCCTGCGGGCCCACTTAGTGAAGGTGACTCTTTTCACTAAGCTCATCATCTTGTTGCAATATCAACACTCCCTCTCAGCAAGATAGGGATTATCTGCCACCCCGATCCTGCCCCTGTGGTATTCAAATTTGCTCCTAGTGAGCACCTTCGTCAAGATATCAGCATCCTGATCCTCCGTGGGAATGTAAGAAAGTAACATGATCTTCCGCTGCACACAATCTATGATATGATGATACTGAATTTTAATGTGTTTAGATCTATCATGAAATACTGGATTAACTGAGAGTTTGATGCAACTCTGATTATCACAATATATCACAGTAGGATCTAAGTGTGAATCGAACAACCCTACCAGGATCTTCCTCATCCATATAGCGTCGCATGCAGCCAAAATCGCTGCCATATACTCGGCCTCTGCTGAACTGAGTGCCATGGATCTCTGCTGATGTACCAAGAAAATGATATCGACTTGATACTGAAAATCCCTCCAGATGTGCTCTTTCTGTCCGTTGGGCTCCCTGCCCAATCTGCATCCATGAAGCCACACAGCTTCATCTCATCCGACTGTCTGTACCATAATCCATATCCCGATGTGCCTCTGAGATATCTCAATACATGCTTGCCTGACTTCCAAAAGAGCTTGGTAGGCTTAACCATAGCTTGTGAAAGCTGGTTAACAACATAGCATATGTCAGGTCATGTATTGACTAGATACATAAGCGACCCCACCAATTGTCGATAAACAATGGCATCCACTACCTCTGCCGATGTAGCATCCTCTCTCCTCCATCCACCAGGAAGAGGAGTGTCTATAGGCTTGCAGCCATGCATGTTGAACTTCTCTAGTATCTCCTAGGCATACTTGCCTTGAGACACAAATAATCCATCATTGTGCTGCCAAATTTCCAATCCCAGGAAATAATGAAGGAGGCCCAAGTCCTTCATCTCAAACTCCTTTGCAAGATCTGCCTTGCATGAGTGTATCAACAGTTCATCACCCGTCAGAATCAAATCATATACATAAAGTACAATGATCACAAACTTACCCTCCACCACAATCTGGTATAGGTTCGGATCCACCTCACTCTTAGAGAATCGAAGTACGGTGAAATAAATGTCTATCCGTGTGTACCAAGCACGAGGTGCTTGTTTCAACCCATACAACGCTCTTTTGAGCCTGCACACATGTGAATCGCTGCTTAAGATCTCGAAACCTTCGGGCTGCTCTATGTACACCTCCTCCTCAATCACTCCATTGAGGAACGCAGTCTTTACATCCATCTGATGAATGTGCCACCCCATCTGCGCGGAGAGAGCAAGAATCGTCCGTATGGAAGAATACCTTGCGACAAGTGCAAAGGTTTCCTCATAATCGATCCCATCAATCTATGAGAAGCCTCGAGCAAAAAATCTTGCCTTGTACTTCTCCACACTCCCGTCAGCTGCTTGCTTCACTTTGTAGATCCATCTCGAACCTACCACTGACTTCCCTTCCGGCCTTGGGATAATCTCCCATGCACTGTTTCTGAAAATTGAATCATAGTCTTCCACCATGGCATCTACCCATGCGGGGTCCTCCACAGCTTCCTCGAAAGAGGATGGCTCTGTCACGATACACTTTCTCATAAGAGCCATGTATCCAGTATACCGGTCAGGTGACTATATCTGTCTGCGCTGTGATGTATGTGCTCCTACAATCTTCTTTGCATCCTGATTCAGTCGCTCAGCTGCTGTAGTGCGCTTTTTCCCTCTGATGGTTGGCACTGCATGAGTGGTCTCTTCCACTCCATGAACCTCCTCTTGTGGCTGATCCACATCTTAAGGCTCATCCTTAGGAACTAATATCTTCTCATCTGCATGCAAGTGTGGCTCCCTCTCAAGGGAACACTTCATGGCTTTCTCCTCATTAAATTTGATATCCCGTCGCACAACATTCTTGCGACTGTCTAGAAAATACACACGATAGTTGTGGGGTGTATCAGTGTACCCCACAAACATCCCAACCTCTGCAGTCGGCTCTAGCTTCTTCTTGGCATCCTTCATCACATGAATGTAAAAAGGTGAACCAAAAATCCTCAAATGAGAAATATCATGCTTCTTACCAAAAAACGCCTCCTCGGGTGTACTCATGCCAAGTATCCTATGAGGACAACAATTTTTCACATAAACCACAGTATTGCATGCCTCAGCCCACAAGTGTATGGGAAGGCCCTAATCATGCAACATTTCCTGTGCAGCACCCACGATCATTCTGTTCTTTCGCTCCGCGACCCCATTCTGCTGTGGGTTATGAGGCGCTATGAGCTCTCTTTGAATTCCTTCTGCGCTGCAAAAGTCCTTGAATTCGCTAGAGATGAATTCACCACCATTTTCGCTCCTAAGAGCCTTCACCTTCTTCCCCGAATCTTTCTCAACCAGTGCCTTGAACTCACAGAACTTTGAGTATGTCTCGCTCTTCTTCTGCATGAAGAATATCCAACACTTCCGAGAAAAATCATCAACAAATATCACATAATACCTATGTTTTGCTGTCGAAGCTACTGAGAAAGGTCCACACACGTCTGTGTGAATTCTCTCAAGGATCGTCGTGGCGCGAATATCCTTCTCGTGAAAGGTGGCTTTCACAAATTTTCCCAAAGTAGATCCCTTGCAATGATCTGACTGCGCAAGTGTACCTTTGGGAAGCCCGGTAGAAATCTGCTACAAAATTTTCAAAGCACCATGGTGAAGATGGCCCAATCTCCTGTGCCATAGCTCGCCCTCATCTCGGCTCACCACTCCTTCTACCTTGCCTGCCATTGCTGTGCAGCCATCTACCTGCAACTGATAAAGGTTCTTAACTTGAACCCCTATCCTCCGGGTTTCACTAGTTGCCTTACTACGCAGGAAAGCCTTTCCCTCGCTAAAGACAACATCATATCCCTTGTATTCCAACATCGCCACAAAGATAAGATTCTTCTTTAATCCTGGAACATGCATCACTTCCTTCAATACGAAAGGTTTACCAGACTCCCTCTCAAAGGAAATGGTACCGATACCTGTCGCACTGTATCTACCATCATCACTCATCTCGATGTGCACTCCAAGATCTTTCATCCAGATCAGTAAACAAATCTGTCTCAGGTCATGTGAAAAGACACACCACTGTCAAGAAACCACACTGAACCCATCATACTTGAGACCAAGCATGCGATCAGCAAAAAATCTAGCTCAAGCTGCGAGGCTAAAGCCTCTCCAACTGTAGATCCAGCAGCCTACTTATTTTTCTTCTTCTGTGGACAATTAGTGCCGTAATGTCCGTTTTGGTGACAGTGAAAGCACTTCACCTTGGACATGTCCTGCTTCTTGCCTTTCACATCGGATTGAGAAGCATGCTTCTTGCTCTTCCCCTTCCTTTCTTTGGCATCCAAAGCACAATTTTCTTCATCTTCATTCTTCGATGAAGATCCATCCCTGGTACTCCGCCTTATCTCCTCTTGCACAAGACCTGACCAAAGTCGCTCCCATCCTGGCAATTTATCCTGACCATTGACAGAGTCCTGATAGGAATGCCAACTCTTCGGAAGCCCAAGGAGAGCCAAGCTCACCAAGTCCTCGTCATCTACAGTAACCCCCGCACTTCCCAGCTCATCCCTGCATTGGAAAAACTTCATGAGGTACTTGGGTATACTATCGCCTTTCTCCATTTTTATGCCTGAGTTTATCCTTGAGCGCCAACTTCCTCTGGTCGCTCTTGCTTTGGAATAAATTTGTCTAATATTTCCACATCAAGAATGGAGAAGCTTTACCATGAAGGCTGGACACTATGTGATCGTTCACACCTTCCAACAGAATCCTTCGACACTTTGTTGTCTTCTTTTGCCATGCGTCAAGTGCGGCAGCATCGCTAGAAGAAGGTTTTGGAATTTCTGCATCTATGAAATCCTTCATCCCATTGTCATCTAGCACTGCCTCCATTCTGTATTTCCATGCAATATAATTCGAGCTGCCCTCAAGGGCATACTCCAATTGCAATCCGTTGAAAGACATCTCAACTTTGACACCAAGAAAACACTGCTGCAAATTCGAATTCCACCAACACAAAACTCAACCGCTTCAATGTTTTGCAATTGCTCCAATGATCAATATCACTCTAATACCATGTAGAAATTATATAACTGATATGTTATACATCCGAGATTCTCCTGATCACACATTATTTTACTTCATGCACAATATAGAATCTCTTCTACCATTGATCATTAATTGCAGAAATAAAATCAATTGCATGCACACATTAAAACCATAAACATTCACACATATGAACACAGTAATTTATGGGAAAGCTTAAAGCTGAAAACCCCCAACTATGTGTATATTATATGTCATAGAGATCATGTAACAATCATCATACAAAGCTCCTCACAAGCTCTCAGTACAATCTCCAATTGCTAGACACTAATCAGGTCCGATCTAGCAAATCTCATGCTCCAATCTCTACCACCTGCTAGCCTGCCTCTACTGCGCAATCACTACTGAAGAATGGCTCTGAATGAAATCGAATTGGTCCAGCATTGCTCACACAATCCTCATTGGCATCTCCAACCACTATGTGTTGCAAATCATGCAACACTATAGTCACAACTGATAGTCACACTGCTTTTTCACCTACCTCTTCACTGGTCTCCACTGAAACTGTCCATGCACTGTAGTTAACTGATGTATTATTTAGTTGATTAATGAGTTAATAATTAGTAAGATTAATTAATAATAAATTCACACCACTCTCACTGAGTGTATCATTCGGTTAGACTAGATTCAACTAGCTCAACTATGTTAGCACCAGTTAAGCGAACACCCTCACGACTACTTCAATAACTCCACCAAACTCTGTCACATGAGTTCTAACTGAAGTATCCATGCAATAGCTCCACTTAACCCTCAAGAATAGCGTAATTCCTTCTGTCGGCTCCTGTGCCACATCTGTGCACTTAACTGAAGTGCTCCAAGAGAATAAGATAATGTTTATAGTCCAAATATTATTAAGAGCTAATAATATTCGACATATCTATTTTTAGACTGGAAATCTAAAAATAGATTCCGCCTAATATGTCTAAAAATAGAAGTCCATCTATTTTTCCAACTTGACCAACCATCCACAAATAGCATCCTGCAACTCATAGAATATGATCGACATGTCTAAAAATAGATATAGTCTAAAAATAGACTTGCGGCAAAAATAGCCTGTGGGCCCACTTAGTGAAGGCGACTCTTTTCATTAAGCTCATCATCTTGTTGCAATCTCAACAAAATGTGCCCAAAATAGCAATCATAAACACCCAATTACATAATAAAAAATCAAACCTTTGGGGTTGGAAGGCCCATCTTCAAACATGCAATCATGACAGGTAAGCGAAGATACACAATGGCTGGCTCAGGTGGAAGAGAATATGATGCAGGAGCATTCTTATTAGAAAATCATTGTATATTTCGTTGAATTAGGGGGTGTGATGTTTTTAATTTATTAATAAGAAATTTGTGTAATTTTAATAAATTATGTGAGAATGTGAGAGGTGTTTGACTTGTGAAGATCTCATAGAGATCTTAGGGATTAGGGGATCCTATAATAGAGGATTAGTTGAGTTGAAAGTGGCATTAGAGATTTTAGGAATTAGTTGAGTGATTTATGAAGAAGATCATGGATCCAAAATGATCCATAACTATGTAACTGTTTTTATAATTTTAAGCCTATGAACATGAGAAAAAAAATAGAGAGAGGAGTGGTCAAATGAATGAAGATCAGACCATGGAAAATAGAGAGAGTGAGATTCTGGGTAATTTATCTGTACATAAATGATTGAATGAAACAATTTACTTGTCTATTCTTGATAAACCCTAGTTTGTATGTGTGTGAAATGCTATGTTTATGTTATCGGCTTATCTCCTGACTTATTTGAATTCTGGAAATTGACGAATAGAACCCAAATTCCAGCTATGGAGATGATTCATCGTTGATCAGAAGCTGGATCAACAGTGATCGATTAATGAATTTCAAGTGTAATTAATTTTTTTTTGGTTACCAGGTATGTCAGATGGTATAATATTTTACTACTATTATAAGGATGGGGAGAATGCATGAATGTAAACTATAGTCCATTCCCCTCCCAAGTATCGAGGATTCTTTGGATTTGGATGACATTTACATGTCATTCTCATATTTCGTGGGTTGGAAAAACCAGGCGGTATGGAAGTTGCTACGAGTGACTGTACTGTTCACTTTCCTTAAAATAATTTAGAGGCCAAAGACCGTATTAATCCCACGAAGTCAAGCTCGACATTCATATCTTTTTCTTCTGGCATTGGATTTCGGTATTAATCCACAAAAGGCAATTCTGAATATATGCATTCTTTCTTTTGTGGAAACCTAGAAGGACAAAAATCCTCGATGAGGTTAGTTTTGGCCTGTATTCGTTGAGAGGGTCTTCATCTACTATAGATTGGAGCGGAAGGGACACATTATAGATGTTTATGTTGGAAGTAGTAAAGGAAGAGCGTCATTGTATAAAGGAAAAGGGCATTGCGCATACACCAAAGGTGCTGCGCACACACCAAAAACGATACGCAAACACCTTTGAGGCACTATGCATATATTGGAAGCACTGCACATACCCTGGAGACGCTATTGTATACACCTAAGGTGCTACGCATACGCTACGCATTTACTGGAGGTGCTACGCTACCTTTACATGCTACAGTGTCACCTGTATGCAAAACCTCACCTCAACAACGAACAAATTGACTGATCCAAGCTCCAGTAAGTTAAAAAAAATGGGTTGAAGGTTTGCAAAGAACAGAGAAGTTTTTTATATGAGTTTTTCTTCCAATATGGTAGAGTGGAACCATAGGAGATAGGTGGTTTAGATACGCAAGAAGGCTCACTGTATAGAGAGATTTTTTTTTGCGAGTTGCATCAAAGGAGAAGACAACAATATTGATCTAGAGACTAATTTACCTTGCATAATTGGGAATTAGAGCGGGAATTCTCTCTTGGAGACAGACATAAGGTTTGTAGAGAAGGTTTTGTGAATTAAAAGATTTTATATGCAGGATAAGAATAAGCTTAGAGCTTAAGGAGGATAAAAAAGTTCTTGATAAGAAGGAAAGCTACTTTGGTAGAAGTAGTTACATGCAAGGGAAAGAGGTTAGATCAGCTAGAGATGGAAGCCGAGAAAAAGAATTTTAAAGTGGCCATAAAAATTTGGTAGCAACAAGCTTTAGAAATCTTGATAGTGAGGAGTAGGTCTGTTAAGATCGAATATTATAATGGTCTTATTTCTAATATTATTTTGAGTGTAGGTAGCAACAGATGAGGTAAATTTATTTGAGAAGTGGTTGATGAAGGATGCAGAAGAAAAATCAGATAGTAAATCTGAAAAAGTGATGGTTGATTTATCGTGAGTAATGGAGATCCATTTGAGTTTTGAAGAGTGGAATCAAACTTCCTTGTGAATCATACAGGTAGTGTTTTATATTAACTCTGGTTTGAGTTTTGCAGGTTAAAGACAGATTGAATATTGATAGCAGTAGATAGACAGGGGAAGCTGTACGTGTTCTAAAGAACAAAGTGAATGAAAGACTTTGGGGAAAAGTGGAAATGAGCCTAAAGAATCTAACTGAAGGTTGGACAGAGAGAACAAGAGTGTTCTCAGAAGGAAGTGGAATTGCAGAAGCCAAGGAGCAAAGGAGTTGCTTAATAGAGGTTCCAGAAATAGAGAACCAGTGTTACCAAAAGACCGAGCTCAAAGGAGAGAAGGCTTGGTGAGGAACTTGCAGCAGGTATGAAGAATTGCTGAGAAAGAGGGGCTTATTGCAGTTGAAAAGTGAACATATGCAGTTCACAAGAGACAAAATAATGACTACTAATAGTCATAGCAGAGGTTCAGAGGGAAGCCATAATAGAAGAAGAGTGAAGAAAGATTGCAAAGAAAATGGCATGGGAAGGAAGATGAATGATGAAGAATATGACAGAGAAAAGGTTGAGATACTAATCCATCTTAGTTTTTCTATGCAATTGTTCCAGAGAAGTAAAGAAGACTAGAGGTATGATTATATAATGAGAAAGAAGGTGAAACAACACATGCTACAAGAGAACAGGTGAATACTCAGTAAATAGAGGAGCTTAGGAAGCTTGAGCAGATAATGGATGTTCAATTGAGGTTGGAGAATCTCAAAGGAGTTGATGATATGAAAATGGGTTGGATAACTTGTTATGCTTTTCAAGAACCTCCCACTCAGTTAAACAAATAAAAGATCTAGCTTGTACTTGACTTGAAAGAGGTGTATTATTTTTAATTGTTTAAGTGTCTTAATTCCATTTTTCTTCTTCTGAAATTAAACATGTGTAACAATAATATAAAGTAGAAATAAAACATCCACACATAACAACAAAATTAATCTAGGAGTTCATCCAAATATCGTGGGCTACATCTCCTTAAGCTTTTGTCATCTTGACTTGGCTCTTTGGGATTATGGAAAAGTTTTTTTACAAGTTCCACACTTAACTGAAATGGTTACTGAACTGAACCAAAGGGCTTAGAATACCATATATATCCCTTTCATGGTTGTCCTCACTCTGCAAACAGATATAGGTTCCCTTGGAATCGATTCCTTCTGTCGGTGCTCTGAGCTACACTAAGATTCTCCATGGAACTAACTCCTTCAGAATTATTTTACTGTCCCTAAAACCTCACCTACAGTATTTAGCACACATCAGACACCAAAATTAGACTAATCATTTGCTCAAAACGAGCACTGCATCCCCAAACTAGGCCTTCCTCCATGGTTTTCCCTAGGCTGCCCAAAACTTCCCCGAATATTCTCAAGCTCTAAAAGTCTTCAAATGGCTCTAAAAATCCCTTCATTGGATTTAGAATTGCAAAAATAGTCAGAATAGACTATTAGTTCACTGAAATTGACCTACGGCTGCTCCGGTTTCGCCTCCAACACCTGTCAGCACCCCCTGGCACTAGGGTCACTGAAAACTTATCTGATGGGTTCCAGACCTCTAGAATTCCTAAAAATCTTATGAAAACTCCTTAAATGGATTTATAGTGCTGATGAAATTCATAAATGACTATTTTTTCGCTAAATAAGGTCTCTAGATGCCCTGGCTAGGCCCCGTACTACTGCTAGCAAAAGTTGGCACTAATGGCCCCTGGAACTTCACTGAAGCATATAGGCCTTCAAAAGTCCTCGATAGGCTCTGAAAATCACAAAATTATTTCCAGAACATCTGAAACATCCAAAATCAACTATTGCATTTATGAATAAGGCCTCTAGCTCCCCTGGCTAGGCCTCAAACCGTTGTTGCCCCCTAGTGGCCTTAGTGGACCCTTGAACTTCATTGAAGAAAAAAACTACTCAAAAGTTGTCTGATGGCTCTGAAACCCACTCCATTGAGTCTATAATGTTGGATATAGTCTAAATTGACTATTTACGCTCCAAAATTGGTCGAATCTAGCTCCAGATAGAGCCTGAACTCATTTTTCCCAGTGTCACCTAAAAATCCTCCACCAAAACTGGGAAACTTCAGTTAAACTGGTGAAAACCCTTAAATTTGGGGCGCGCTCCAAACCGAACTCCAGAATTGAAATTAGAAATAAATTGTGGTAGTTAGGCTGGTCACATCCACCTAAAACTCTGTGGTCACATTAATTACTGACCGGATAAGCCACACGGATAATGTTTGAACCCGTTAGACATAACTCCATGTGAACGTTAACTGGCGGGTGTTACAGTTATAAACCGTCATTAAATGTCACAGGTTAGTTATATGGCATGTGGTAGGGCCTTTCCACATGATTTCGGATGGCGGTTAGGAGCTTTCTGTCAGCGGTTAGCCCTTGGGAAAGGGCTAGGTCTTATGGAGAGGGGTTGGCCCCTCCGCTCCCCCAACACGAGTTTGAACTAACTTTAAATACAAACCCGAAAACTATAATGTAGTTAGGAGGTTGTGTAGGCGGGCGAGAGGTCTCAAGTTCAATTCCTGTGCAGTCCCGAAACTTTTGGTAGATTGTTCCGGGGCCACGTGGAAGCCTCCGACTGGTCAATAAAAACCATAGTCAACCAATTGCCCAATAATACGATGCCACTTGGCATCCGTCGATTGGTCTATACAGAATATTTCAGGGAATTTTCTAGGAATATTCCCTAGAATATTCTCTTTAAAAATTTTCCCAATTCCAAGTCAAACTTGGTCAAAGTCCAAATTTTGCAGTTTACTGGACTTTTCAAACTGCAATAACTTCTTCATACGGTGTTGGTTTTTCGAACCGTTTGCAGTGCCAAAATCAAGAAGCCAAGATCTATCTGGTCGCTCAGGTTCAGAACACTTCCAAACACTTTGAATTTTGAGCTATCACTTAGGTCCATGATCCAGTTGTGAATAAACCTCCCCATTAGGAATCTTTTGGACCCCAAAAGACTGATATACTGATCTGTACAGTAGATGAGTATACAATACCCTCTTCTCTTCAGCCTCCATACACTTGCCTTGCATGGCTAGTGCCTTTGAACCACAACTCGAAGGTAGTCGACACTTTCCTTCCTTGATGCACTTGTCCTCCTGTCAAGAACTATCTTCCTTGCACTCATTCAGAAATTTCTAGCGAGAAATTTAAAGAAGGTAGCTAAACATTGCTGCCTTGATCATAGATCCAAGGTGGCTCAACAAACATGAGATTACAGCATAAAACATGGATACAAAACTGAAATTTACATATGTACAAATGAGTGTATGTCTTACTGTGTCAAGAAGTCAAACCACTTCTTACCAAGCCATTTCCACGACAACTTTTGATGTTGCAAATCTTCTGCATGTGAAACATCTGTTCTCACATCAATGGTTCCACTTTCGCCAGTATTTCTTTCCTCTTGCCTCATGTGCTTGGGATGATTAGTTGGATGCAATGTCCAATAATGGGAAACAATATGTCCCCTCTTCTGGTAATGTGTGCAAGTCTTATGCACCTTCTTTGCAAGTTTCTTTTGCGTCAATTGCTACCTGTATGCCTTCATCCTCTTCCAGCATCTCGAAACATCATGGTTAAACATACCACGATATGAACATTAACTCTTTCTTCCATTCAAGCATGCAGAATTTTCATGACTTGCAGAAACATAATCAACTTGACTATGGGAAGAATTATACCTTAAATGCTGCTTTACATGTACATCCTTTTTGCCTTCTTGAGGAGATGAACTTATAGAGGCTCCAAATTTCTCTTGAAGACAAACATCATCTTTCTTGGCTTCAAAACTGTCTAAAATCGCATACTCGCCATAAGCTACATGTATACAACCTTCTTGCTACAACATATGCTTCAAAAAATGGCAATCAACTTGAAAACAAACTTGACATGTTTGTGGTTTAGAACTTGCGACAAAAGTTCTCTTTGAAGTTGCCTCACATGCCTTCATGGATTTGGAGTCTTCACCATTTGATTGCATATAACCGAGACCAAATTTATTAGGTCTTTCCACAACCAAAATAGGATCAATCATGCATTGTGCATGTTTTCCTAAACCCTTTCCTTCTTAGCCCATTTTAAACATTAACTTGGAATCTATACCTCTAGTGTTCTTTTCAAATGAACCAACACATCTTTTTGAAGAGGAAACTAAAGACGAATTAGAGTGAATTACCTTTGCTTCATGCATGTTCTTGGTTAAAGCCTCTTGGGCTTGATGGAGCTGAATCTCCATATCATACAATCTTTGAAGAATTTATTCCTTCTCTTGCTTCATAGAAAAAAATTTCTCACGAAGTTCAGTGCTTTCTCTTCTATCTTCAAACGAACTCTGCACCATGTTCTTCAATATGTAGAAGTCTCACTTCATATCTTCATCGAAGAATCTTGTGAAGGAGGAGGATTTTGAAACCTCACTTGTAGAATTTTTCATCATGAAAATGAACTAAAGAACTTAAAAAAAGTTCACAAAGCTTTCAAAACAAATGACAAATCTTTTGAACAAAATGGTTGTAGAGAAAAAATCTTATTCAAGCAAGCTTTTGCAAACAAACCCTTTTCTGCTTCAAGGGTTGCCTTGAGGTCCTTTGGGTAAGGAAGATGCCTTCAGCCCTTTCTTCCTTCTTTTACTCTTCTATACTTACTAATTAGTATATTTCCCTTCACCTCTAGCAAACTCAAGCAACAATCAGTTTGCAAACAGTAAAATAGTCACATCCTTTGCACTGTTTAAACACCTTTCAAGTAAAAAAAGAAAGATATTTCTTTGTCAATCAATAAAACAAGTGCTTTGATACCAATATGATCTGAAAATGGGTTGGATAACTTGTTATGCTTTTCAAGAACCTCCCACTTAGTTAAACAAATAAAAGATCTAGCTTGTACTTGAATTTTTTTGTGGAATTATTACTTGAAAGAGGTGTATTATTTTTAACTGTTTAAGTGTCTTAAGTCCATTTGTTTTTGCTGAAATTAAACATGTGTAACAAAAATATAATTCAGAAATAAAACATCCACACATAACAACAAAATTAATCTAGGATTTCACACGAATATCGTGGGCTACGTCTCCTTGAGATTTTGTCATCTTGACTTGGCTCTTTGGGATTATGGAAAAGTTTCTTTTACAAGTTCCACACTTAAATCCAATGGTTACTAAACTAAACCAAAGGTCTTATAATACCATCTATATCCATTTCATGACTTTCCTCACTCTGCAAACAGATCTAGGCTCCCTTAGACTTGATTCCTTCTATCGGTGCTCTGAGCTATACTAAGATTCTCCATGGCACTAACTCCTTTAGAATTATTTTACTGTCCCTGAAACCTCACCTAATGTATTTATCACACATTAGACACCAAAATTAGACCGATCATTTGCTCAAAACGAGCACTGCATCCCCAAACTAAGCCTTCCTCCACGGTTTTCCCTGGGCTGTGCAAAACTTCCCCGAAGCTTCTTAAGCTCTAGAAGTATTCAAATGGTTATGAAAATCCCTTCATTGGATTCAGAATGCCAAAAATAGTCAGAATAGACTATTTTTTCACTGAAATTGGCCTTCGACTGCTCCGATTTTGCCTCCAACACTTGTCGGCACCCCCTGGCACTAGGGTCACTGAAAACTTCTCTGATGGGTTCATGATCCAAATCTGAATACACCTCCCAATTAGGAATATTTTCGAACCCAAAATACTGAGATAATGATCTGTATAGTAGATGAGAGTACAACACTCTCTTCTCTTTAGCCTCTATACACTTGCCTTGCATGGCTAGTGCCTTTGAACCACAACTCGAAGGTAGTCAACACTTTCCTTCTTGGATGCACTTGTCCTCCTGTCAAGAACTGTCTTCCTTGCACTCACTCAGAAATTTCTGGTGAGAAATTTACAGAAGGTAGTTGAACATTGCTACCTTGATCATCTATCCAAGGTGGCTCAACAAACATGAGATTACAACATAAAACATGCATACATAACTGAAATTTTCATACGTACAAATGAGTGTATGTCTTACTGTGTCAAGAAGTCAAACCACTTCTTACCAATCCATTTCCATGGCGACTTTTGCTGTTGCAAATATTATTCATGTGAAACATCTGTTCTCACATCAATGATGGAATTCTTCGTTCCACTTTCGCCAGTATTTCTTTCCTCTTGCCTCATGTGCTTGGGATGATTAGTTGGATGCAATGTCCAACAATGGGAAACAACATGTCCCCTCTTCTGGAAATGTGTGCAAGTCTTATGCACCTTCTTTGCAAGTTGCCTTTGCCTTAACTACTTCCTGTATTCCTTCATCCTCTTCCAACATCTTGAAACATCATGGTTAAACATACCACAATATGCACAACAACTCTTTCTTCCATTCAAGCATGCAGAATTGTCATGATTTGCACAAACATAATCAACTTGAATATGGAATAATTATACCTCAAATGCTGCTTTGCATGTCCATCCTTTTTTCCTTCTTGAGGAGATGAACTTGTAGAGGCTCCAAATTTCTCTTGAAGACTAACATCATCGTTCTTGTCTTGAAAAATGTCTGAACTCGCATGCTCTCCATAAGCTGCATGTCTACAATCTTCTTGCTGCAACATATGCTTCAACAATGGCAATAAACTTGAAAAAAAACTTGACATGTTTGTGGTTTAGAACTTGCGACAATATTTCTCTTTGAAGTTGCCTCACATGCCTCCATGGCTTTGGAGTCTTTGCCATTAGATTGCACATAACCAAGACCAATTTTCTTAGGTCTTTCCTCAACCAAAATAGGATCAATCATGCCTTGTGCATGTTTTTATAAACCCTTTCCTTCATAACCCATTTTAAACATTAACTTGGACCCTATACCTCTAGTGTGCTTTTCAAATGAACCAACACAGCTTTCTGAAGAGGAAACTGAAGATAAATTAGAGTGAATTACCTCTGCTTCATGCATGTTCTTGGTTAAAGCCTCCTGGGTTTAATGGAGCTGAATCTCCATATCATGCAATCTTTGAAGAATTTCTTCCTTCTCTTGCTTCATATCAAACAATTTCTCACAAAGTTCAATGCTTTCTCTTCTATCTTCAAACAGACTCTGCACCATGTCCTTCAATATGTAGAAGTATCACCTCGTATCTTCATTGAAGAATATTGTGAAGGAGGAGGATTTTGAAACCTCACTTGTAGAAGTTGTCATCATGAAAATGAACTAAATAAATTCAACAAAGTTCACAAAGCTTTCAAAAAAAATGACAAAGCTTTTGAACAAAATGGTTGTAGAGAAAAACTCTTATTCAAGCAACCTTTTGCAAATAAACCCTTTTCTGCTTCAAGGGTTGCCTTGAGGTCCTTTGGGTAAGGAATATGCCTTCAACCCTTTATTCCTTCTTTTCCTATTCTTGACTTAGCTAATCAGTAGCTTTCCCTTCACCTCTAGCAATCTCAAGCAACAACCAGTTTGCAAACAGTAAAACAGTCAAATCCTTTGCATTGTTTAAACAACTTTCAAGTCAAACAAGCAAGCTATTTCTCTGTCAATCAAGAAAACAAGTGCCCTGATACAAACCTAATCTTAAAATGGCTTAGCTAGCTTGTTATGCTTTTAAAGAACCTCCCACTCAATTAAACAAATAAAAGATCTAGCTTGTACTTGACTTTTTTTGTGAAATTATTACTTGAAAGAGGTGTATTATTTTTAACTGTTTAAGTGTCTTAATTCCATTTTTTTTTTCTGAAATTAAACATGTGTAACAGAAATATAATTCAGAAATAAAACATCCACACATAACAGCAAAAATAATCTAGGAGTTCACGTGAATATCGTGGGCTACGTCTCCTTGAGATTTTGTCATCTTTACTTGGCTCTTTGGGATTATGGAAAAGTTTCTTTTAAAAGTTCCAAACTTAACTCCAACGATTACTGAACTGAACCAAAGGGCTTATAATACCATCTATATCCCTGTCATGGTTGTCCTCACTGTGCAAACAGATCTAGGCTCCCTTAGACTCGATTCCTTCTATCGGTGCTCTGAGATACACTAAGCTTCTCCATGGCACTAAATCCTTCAGAACTAGTTCAATGTCCCTAAAACCTCACCTAATGTCTTCAGCACACATCAAACACCAAAATTAGACTGATAATTTTCTCAAAACGAGCACTGCATCCCCAAACTAGGCCTTCCTCCACGGTTTTCTCTAGGCTGCCCAAAACTTCCTTGAAGCTTATTGAGCTTTAGAAGTCTTCAAATGGATTTGAAAACCCCTTAATTAGATTCATAATGCTAAAAAAAGTCAGAATAGACTATTGGTTCACTGAAATTGGGCTTTGACTGCTTCGATTTTTCCTCCAACACCTGTCGGCGCCCCCTGGCACTAGGGTCACTGAAAACTTTTCTGATGGATTATTGACCTTTAGAAGTCCTCAAAAGCTTATGAAAACTCCATAAATGGATTAAAAATTCTTATTACAATCATAAATGACTATTGGTTCGCTAAATAAGGTCTCTAGCTGCCCTGGCTACGCACCGAATTACTACTGGCAAAAGCTGGCACTTATGGCCCTTGGAACTTCATTGAAGCATATCGGCCTTCAAAATTCTTCTACAGGATCTGAAAACCACTCCATTTGTTCCATAACATCTAAAACATCCAAAATTGACTATTGTATTTCTAAATAAGGCCTCTAGATCCCCTGGCTAGGCCTCAAATTGTTGCTGCCCCATGGTGGCCCTAGTGGCCCCTTGAACTTCATTGAAGAATAAACCTACTCAAAATTTCTCTGATGGCTTTGCAACCCACTCCATTGAGTCCGAAATTTTGGACATAGTTTAAATCGACTATTGGCACTCCAAAATTGGTCGATTCTAGCTCCAGATAGGGCCTGATCTCATTTTGCCCAGTGTCACCTAAAAATCCTCCACAAAAACTGGGAAACTTTAGTTAAACTAGTGAAAACCCCCAAATTTGGGGCGCGCTCCAAACCGACTACCGAAATTAATGTTAGCAATAAACTATGGAAGTTAGGCAGGTCACATCTGCCTAAAACTTCGCGATCACATTAACTGCTGACCGAATAAGCCGCACGGATAATGTTTGAACCTGTTAGACATAACTCCATGTGAATGTTAACCAACGGTTGTTACGGTTATAAAACATCATTAAATTTTGCAGGTCAGTTATATGGCATGTGATAGGATCTTTCCACATATTTTCAGATGGCAGTTAGGAACTTGCCGACGGTGGTTAGCCCTTGGGCAAGGGCCAGGTCTTCTGGGGACGGGCTGGCCCCTCCGCTCCCCCAACATGAATTTGAACTAACTTTAAATACAAACACGAAAACTATAATGTTAAGAAACAATATGTAGCGGAGATAGTTAGGTGCTTGTGTACGCAGGTGTGAGGTCTCACGTTCAATTCCTGTGCAGTCCAAAAAATTTTGGTAGAACATTCCTAGGCCACGTGGTGGCCTCTGGGCTACCACGTGGCAGCCTCCAATTGGTCAACAAAAACTAAATTCAACCAATTGCCTAATAATACGATGCCACTTGGCATCCATCGATTAGTCCATACGGAATATTTTGGGGAATATTCCAAGAATATTCCCTGGAATATTCTCTTTTTAATTTTCCCAATTCCTAGTCAAACTTGGTCAAAGTCCAAATTTTGCAGTTTACTGGACTTTTCAAACTGCGATAACTTATTCATACGGTGTCGATTTTTCGAACCGTTCATGGTGCCAGAATTAGAAAGATGAGATCTATCCGGTCGCTCAGACTTGGCACACTTTCGAACACTTTGAATTTTTTGCTATCACTTAGGTCCATGATCCGGTTCTGATCACACCTCCCCATTAGGAATATTTTGGACCCCAAAAGACTGATATACTGATCTGTATAGTAGATGAGAGTACAACACCCTCTTCTCTTCAGCCTCCATACACTTGCCTTATATGAATAGTGCCTTTGAACTACAACTCGAAGGTAGTCGACACTTTCCTTCGTGGATGCACTTGTCCTCCTGTCAAGAACTATCTTCCTTGCACTCACTCAGAAATTTCTGGCGAGAAATTTACAGAAGGTAGATGAACACCGCTGCCTTGATCATCGATCCAAGGTGGCTCAACAAACATGAGATTAAAACATAAAACGTACATACATAACTGAAATTTTCATATGTACAAATGAGTGTATGTCTTACTATGTCAAGAAGTCAAACCACTTCTTACCAAGCCATTTCCACGGTGACTTTTGCTGTTGCAAATCTTCTTCATGTGAAACATCTGTTTTCACATCAATGATGGAATCCTTGGTTCCACTTTTTCCAATCTTTCTGTCCTCTTGCCTTATGTGCTTGGGATGAATAGTTGAATGCAATGTCAAACAATGGGAAACAACATGTCCCCTCTTCTGGAAATGTGTGCAAGTATTATGCACTTTCTTTGCAAGTTGCCTTTGCCTAAACTACTTCCTGTATACCTTCATCCTCTTCCAACATCTCAAAACATCATGGTTAACATACTACAATATGCACAACAACTCTTTCTTCCATTCAAGCATTCAAAATTTTCATGCCTTGCAAAAACATAATCAACATGAATATGGAAGAATTATACCTCAAATGCTTCTTTGCATGTCCATCCTTTTTTCCTTCTTGAGGAGATGAACTTGTAGAGGCTCCAACTTTCTCTTGAAGACTAACATCATCGTTCTTGTCTTGAAAAATGTCTGAACTTGCATGCTTGACATAAGCTACATGTCTACAAAATTCTTGCCGCAACATAGGCTTAAAACAATGGAAATCAACTTGAAAACAAACTTGACATGTTTGTGGTTTAGAACTTGCAAAAAATTTTCTCTTTGAATTTGCCTCACATGCCTTCATGGCTTTGGAGTCTTCGCCAATAGATTGCACATAACCAAGACCAAATTTCTTAGGTCTTTCCTCAACCAAATAGGATCAATCATGCCTTGTGCATGTTTGTCTAAACCCTTGCCTTCACAGCCCATTTTAAACATTAACTTGGACCCTATACCTCTAGTGTGCTTTTCAAATGAACCAACACATATTTTTGAAGAGGAAACTGAAGAAAAATTAGAGTGAATTACCTCTACTTCACGCATGTTCTTGGTTAAAGCCTCTTCGGCTTGATGGAGCTGCATCTCCATATCATGCAATCGTTGAAGAATTTTTTCCTTCTCTTGCTTCATAGCTAACAATTTCTCATGAAGTTAAGTTCTTTCTCTTCTATCTTCAAACATAATCTGCACCATGTCCTTCAATATGTAGAATTCTCGCTTCATGTCTTCATCGAAGAATCTTGTGAAGGAGGAGGATTTTGAAACCTCACTTGTAGAAGTTTTCATCATGAAAATGAACTAAAGAAATTCAACAAAGTTCACAAAGCTTTCAAAAAAAATGACAGAGATTTTGAACAAAACGTTGTAGAGACAAACTCTTATTCAAGAAACCTTTTGCAAACAAACCCTTTTCTGATTCAAGGGTTGCCTTGAGGTCCTTTGGGTAAGGAATATGCCTTTAACCCTTTCTTCCTTCTTGTCCTCTTCTGGACTTAGCTAATTAGTATATTTCCCTTCACCTCTAGCAAACTCAAGCAAAAATTAGTTTGCAAACAGTAAAATAGTCAAATCCTTTGCATTGTTTAAACACCTTTCAAGTCAAAAAAGCAAGCTATTGATCTGTCAATCAAGCAACCAAGTGCTCTGATACCAACCTGATCTGAAAATTGGTCGGATAACTTGTTATGATTTTCAAGAACCTTCCACTCAGTTAAACAAATAAAATATCTAGCTTGCACTTGACTTTTTTTGTGAAATTATTACTTGAAAGAGGTGTATTGTTTTTAAATGTTTAAGTGTATTAAGTCCATTTGTTTTTGCTGAAATTAAACATGTGTAACAAAAATATAATGCAGAAATAAAAATCCACACATAACAACAAAATTAATCTAGGAGTTCACCCGAATATCGTGGGATACGTCTCCTTGAGCTTTTGTCATCTTGACTTGGATCTTTGGGATTATGGGAAAGTTTCTTTTACAAGTTCCAAAATTAATTCCAATGGTTACTGAACTGAACCAAAGGGCTTAGAATACCATCTATATCCCTGTCATGGCTTTCCTCACTCCTCAAACAGATCTAGGCTCCCTTAGACTCGATTCCTTCTGTCGGTGCTTTGAGCTACATTGAGCTTCTCCATGGCACTGAATCCTTCAGAATTATTTTACTGTCCCTGAAACCTTACATAATGTCTTCAGCACATATCAGACACCAAAATTAGACTGATCATTTGCTCAAAATGAGCACTGCATCCCCAAACTAGGCCTTCCTCCACGGTTTGCCCTAGGTTGCCTAAAACTTCCCCGAAGATTATCGAGCTCTAGAAGTATTCAAATGGCTCTGAAAATACCTTAATTCGATTTAAAATTCCAGAAATAGTTAGAATAGACTATTGTTTCACTGAAATTGGCCTTCGGCTACTCCGGTTTCGCCTCCAACACCTGTCGGCACCCCATGGCACTAGGGCCACTGAAAACTTCTCTGATGGGTTCTCGAACTCTATAAGTCCTCAAAATATTCTGAAAACTCCATAAATTTATTTATAATTCTTATTAAAATCATAAATGACTATTTTTTCGTTGAATAAGGTATATAGCTACCCTGGCTAGGCCTCGAATTGCTGCTAGAAAAAGTTGGCACTGATGGCCCCTGGAACTTCATTGAAGCATAGCTACCTTGAAAAGTCCTCTACAAGCTCTGAAAACCACACCATTAATTTCATAACATCTGAAACATCCAAAATTGACTATTGGATTTTTGAATAAGGCCTCCAGCTCCCCTGGCTAGGCCTCAAACTGTTGCTGCCCCCTGGTGGCCCTAGTGGCCCCTTGAACTTCAATGAAGCAAAAAAATGCTCAAAATTTCTCTGATGGATCTGAAACCCACTCCATTGAGTCTGGAATGTTGGATATAGTTGAAATTGACTATTTTCACTCCAAAATTGGTCGAATCTAGCTCCAAATAGAGCCTGAACTCATTTTTCCCAGTGTCACCTAAAAAATCTCCACCAAAACTGGGAAACTTCAGTTAAACTGGTGAACACCCCCAAATTTTGGGGCGTGCTCCAAACCGACCGCCAAAATTAACGTTATAAATAAACTGTGGTAGTTAGGCTGGTCACATCGGCCTAAAACTCCGTGGTCACATTAACTGCTGATCGAATAAGCCGCGCGGATAATGTTTGAACCCGTTAGACATAACTCCATGTGAATGTTAACCGGCGGGTGTTACGATCATAAACTGTCATTAAATGTTGCAGGTTAGTTATATGGAATGTGACAGGGTATTTCCACACGGTTTCCAATGGCGGTTAGGAGCTTTTCGTCCGCGGTTAGCCCTTGGGCAAGGGCCAGGTCTGATGGGGAGGGGTTGGCCCCTCGGCTCCCCAACACGAGTTTGAACTAACTTTAAATACAAACCCGAAAGCTATAATGTTAAGAAACACTATGCAGCGGAGACAGTTAGGCACTTGTGTAGGCAGGCAGGAGGTCTCACGTTCAATTCCTGTGCAGCCCCAAAAATTTTGGTAGACCGTTCTTGGGCCACGTGGCAGCCTCCGATTGGTCAATAAAAACTAAAGTCAACCAATTGCCCAATAATACGCTGCTACTTGGCATCCGTCGCTTGGTCCATATAGAATATTCTGGGGAATATTCTAGGAAACATTTTGAGGAATATTCTAGGAATATTTCCTGTAATATTCTATTTTTATTTTTTCTCAATTCCAAGTCAAACTTGGTCAAAGTCCAAATTTTGCATTTTACTAGACTTTTCAAACTGTGATAACTTCTTCATACGATGTCAGTTTTTCGAACCATTCACGGCACCAGAATCAGGAAGACAAGATGTATCTAGTTGCTCAGGTTCGGCACACTTCCGAACACTTTTAATTTTGAGCTATCACTTAGGTCCATGATCTAGTTCTGATTAGTTGAGCTACAAAAAAACAGAGTTTCTGGAGAAGATCAAGTTCATTGTGAACTTGAAGATGGAGCAATGTTGTTTGAACCTTCAATTGAGGCTACTGAGCCTTATTATTTTGAAATTAACAATTTTTGTATGTTTGCAGGTATAATACATGATGATGGACAATATTTGGTTATTGTCAAAGAGGAGGAAGAGGAGAGACAAAATATGAATTATGTTTTAAAGAAGAAGGATGAGACAGTTAGGTCTCATGAGGAAGCTCATACACAGTTGGAGGAAATTATTGGTTTTCATCATACTGCTAGAGCTATAAGCAGAGGGAGTTTGGATTATATGGGTAGCCAAAAGCAAGAAGAAGAGAAGGAAGATATCAAGCATACAAATTTAACGCTTGAGGAAGCTAACAAAGAGATTTTATTGTTAGAAAATCTGTTAAGGGAGTCTGAGTCAAGCCATGGATTGCGACCTTAGGTAAATGATTTAAGTTTTAGTAATTTTTATGAAGAAATGAGGTTTCTTGAAGAATGCATAGGTAGATATACGAATGAGGAAGATTCAGTCAGCCCATAAGGACAGATGGAAGTGTCACATAACAGTGACAAAGATAAGAATAGAAATGTAAAGGAAGATGGGATAGATATGTCTCATGCTAAAGGAGAATCAACCTTAGAATTGAAGGAGACTGAACTGACTACCAGGATTAGTCAAGGAGTTGAAGTACATCTTGTAGAAATTTATAAACACAATAATGTATGTATATTACCAGACTCTCCTAATGTAACAAATTAATCTTATGTTAAATACAAAATCCTTCCACTTAATTCTTTGCGGAAATTAAATCTCCAATTGTAAAACACATATGAAGGAAATCAATCACACATAACAAGAATGTTTTACCGCAAAATCTTAAAGCTAAAACCCCAACTATAATATATTATGTATATCAATGGAACATGTAACAATCTCATACAAAGATCATAGCATAGAGCTCTCAGTACAATCAACAATCGTCACACACTGTCATGCATAAATTTGCATATCTATGCACCAATTTCTTGCCTCTTGACAAGCTGCCTTCACTATGCAATCCCTGCTGAAGAAGACCCCTGAATTCGATCTTACCTTGCCTTGACTGTGAAATCCTCATAAGCATCTCCAATGTGTGTGTAGATGCATTGAATGCATCACTATAGTCACAACTGATAGTCTATCTCACCCTTTCACCTATCTCTCCACTGGGTCTCCTTTAGATACGGCTTGTTGAATGGCTGTTTTGTGTTTGCGATTGCAAGTAAGACACTACTTGTGAATTAATTAAATAATTAATTCACTCATCTTTCACTAGTGTATGTTCAGTTACAACTATCACAACTGAGTTTAACTCACTGAACTGAGTTAAACTAAATAACAACTCACATAGCTACTCTTCCAACTCTATTACAACTTGCCACTGCCAGTTATAACTAAGTCCATCATGCATGAGTCACCAACCAACCTTGCAACTCGTAATTCCTTCAGCTAACTGGTTTTCCACATTAGTTAATTGAAATCAAGTACTCCAAGAGAATGAGTTACTATTTATTGTCTAATTATTATTAAGAGTTAATAATAATCACCATGCATTCTATTTTTAGATTAGCGATCTATAAATAGACTTCGCCCATCTTCTAAAAATAGAAATCCGGCTAAAGATAGAATTTTCTCAACCATCTAGAATCAGCATCCTGATAATTTTAGAATATGCTCACCATTCTAAAAATAGACATACACCTAAAAATATCCTGTGTGGGCCCTACCTAGTTTAGGTGATTATTTTTCATTAGGATCAAGGAATGATGTTTCTGGATGCCACTTTCACTGTTTCTTGTTGTAATCTTCAACACTCCCTCTCAACAAGAAAGGATTGTCTTTGCATGCAACATGCAACTCCATGCATTCGCCCTGCAATACTTGCATGCAACACTTCCGAAAATAAATAGCCTCCAAACAACTGAATCAGTGTAATGCATCTATCATCAAAGTCTTCTGACTTCTGTTGGTACCAACTGTACATGTCTTCTAGAACCACTGAACTGTTGAACTCTGCACCCATGAACTCTGCACTTGCTGTCAACTCTGATCCACACTCCAGTATCCGACACTGTCACTTTGATTTGACTACATCAATCCAACTGATCATGCTACTGTTGCTCTGTGGGCTCCTCATAGCCAGGTTCAATTCATGAGATCCATACCATATCAATGAATCCTGCCCGGAAATCTCTTCTTGGGATTACTCATGCATGTCACTCCACCTCTTACCTATTGGTATAGCTGCATGCAATCCCTCTTTCCATCTGGAACAAAATTTTTCTGCATGAGTGGTTTCTCCCACTCCATGATCCTCATCTTGTGGTTGCTCCACATCCTCAGGTTCACTCTTACCTGCATGCAAATCCTGCTCCCTCTCAAGCTTCAATTTCATGTCTTCCTCGCACTTCCAAACAATAGGAAGATCCGTAGAAATCCTATCTACTTCAAGTCTGTAGAGATTCTTAACTCGAATCCCAACCTTCTTGGCTTGCCTTGTTGCTTTGTGTCACAGTAACACTTTTCCTTCACTAAAGACGACATCATAGCCTCTATCCTCTAACATTGCGACTGAGATTAAATTCTTCTTTAAACCTGGAACATGCACAACATATTTTAAATGAAGGAGTTTACCTGATGCCCTTTGAAAGGTAATGGTACCAATGCCAGTTGTACTGTATCGTCCATCGTCACCCAACTCAACATGCATTTAGAGATCTTTTCCACCAAGTCACTGAAAATTTTCTCATCTCCCATCATGTAAAAATAAGCACCACTATCAAAGTACCACCCCGATCCCAATGCACTAGACACCATGCATGCGATCAATGAGAAGTCAAGCTCAAATTGTAAGGTAAGAGCCTCACCAGCTGCAGCTGCAACAACCATCTTATTCTTCTTCTTATGTGGACAATTTGGGTCAATATGTCCAAACTCGTGACAGTGAAAACACTTCACTTTGGACATGTTGTGCTCCTTGCCATCTTCTCCGGCCTCAGATATAAAATGGAATTTCTTCCCCTTATTATTTTTTGCCTTTGCAGCCAAAGCACAATCCTCTTCATCATCATGCTTTGATGAAGAGCCATTCCTGGTGGTCCACCTTATCTCCTCCTACACTAGATCCAACCACAGTCGCTCCCAATCTGATAGTTTCTCCCATCCATTGACAGAGTCTTGATAACTGTGCCAACTCTTCGGAAGCCCAAGGAGAGCTAAGCTCACCAAGTCATCATCCACAACACTGACTCCTACACTCCCAAGCTCATCTCTAAATTGGACAAACTTTTTCAAGTATAGTGGAATAGTGTCGTTCTTCTCCATATTGATTTTTCTGAGTTTATCCTTCAGTTCCAATTTCCTATGGTCGCTGCTGCTTTGGAAAAGATCTGTCAAAGCCTTCCACATTGCAATGGAGTAGCTTTCCCATGAAGGCTTGACACAAAATGGTATTTCACACCTTCCAACAAAATCCTCCTCGCCCTTGCTACTTTCTTTTGCCATGCGTCAAGTACTGCATCATCCACCGAAGTGGGCTTAGGAACATTGCTATCGATGAACTCCTTCAAGCCATTATCTTCAAGCACTACCTCCATCATATCCTTCCAGGCTAAGTAGTTATAGCTTCCCTCGAGTGCATACTCCAACCGCAACCCATTGAAAGCCATTTCAATGTTTACTAAATTGTTGCACCAAGAAATTCTTGCAACAATTTTGAATTGTTTCCACCAACACAAAACTCAACACCACTTCAATATTGCAATATCCAGTGATTAACACTGCTCCGATATCATGTAGAAATTTATAAAAACATTTATGTATATCAATGGAACATGTAACAATCTCATACAAATCTCATAGCATAGATTTCTCAGTACAATCAACAATCATCACACACTTTTATGCAGAAATTTGCATATGTATGCACCAATTTATTGCCTCCTGACAACCTGCCTCCACTACAAAATCCCTAATGAAGAAGACCCTTGAATGAATTCGACCTTACCTTGCCTTGACTGCGCGATAATCATAAGAATATCCAATGTGTGTGTAGATGCATTGAATTCATCACTATAGTCACAATTGATAGTCCATCTCACCCTTTCACCTATCTCTCCACTGGGTCTCCACTGGATCTTACATGCAAGTAGTTAACTGATGTATTTCTTTAGTTGCAAGTAAGACACTACTTGTGAATTAATTAAATAATTAATTCACTCATCTTTCAATAGTGCATGTTCAGTTACAACTAGCAAAACGGAGTTTAATTCACTGAACTGAGTTAAAATAAATAACAACTCACATAACTACTCTTCCAACTCTGTTATGACTTTCCACTATCAGTTATAACCAAGTCCATCATGCACGAGTCACCAACCAACCTTGCAACTCGTAATTCCTTCAGCTAACTAGTTTGCCACATCAGTTAACTGAAATCAAGTGCTCCAAGAGAATAAGTTACTATTTATTGTTTGATTATTATTAAGGGATAATAATAATCGACATACATTCTATTTTTAGATTAGTGATCTATATATAAACTTCACCCAACTTCTAAAAATAAAAATTCATCCAAAGATAGAATTTTTTCAACCATCTAGAATTAACATCCTACTAATTTTAGAATATGCTCACCATTCTAAAAATAGACATACACCTAAAAATATCCTGTGTGGGCCCCACCTAGTTTAGGTGATTATTTTTCACTAGGATCAAGGAATGATGTTTCTGGATGCCACTTCACTGTTTCTTGTTGCAATATTCAACACATCTATGGGATGTTGTCAAGGAAAAGGAGGAGAGTTATGCTAGAATTGATAAGCGGCATAGTGATGAGATGTTTGAAAGGAATCAGGTAGAAAGTGAATTGTTGAACTATTTGCTAGAAGCATTTGAGCATGAGAAAGGGATTGTAGACATTGATAGAAAAATGTCTCAATTTTTGACTGAGATAAAAGCATATATTAGTTTGCTAAACTATGTTATGTTAACTAATATACATAGAAGTGTGAGTAAACATGTTACTGCAGTCAGGGAATTGGAGAGCAATTTACTTTTTGAAAGTAAATTTGCAGACAAGGAGAAAAAATTGGATATTGCAGAGGGAGATATCTTCAAGGATATTCAAGAATTTTGGGTGGCAGAAATATCTACAACAATATCTGGAGCAATCTCAAGAATAATAGCAGAATTTGAAGCAAAAAAAGCTGAAGAAGGTAATCAACAGTTTTAAGATAAATGGATAGAGTGCAACAAAGTGCAGTGGCAGAACAATGAAAATAAGGTTTGTTTATAGCAGAAAACTGAGTTGCAAGAGGCCATAGATGAATTATGGAAATTGATGTAAGTTCCTAAGAAAATCAATAACAGGACAAAGCAAGTAATCCACTGTAAAGTTGAATGGAGAGTGAAGAATGATGAAAGTAAGGACAGTGGAACACTACATCATAAGATATGGAAATCAGGAGTATCAAGACAAGACAATAGAGTACATGAACAATAGCTAAAGGAAGAAAAAATATCACTACAGTACAAAGTCTGGGATACAGGAGGACAACGATTGGAGACACATGATCTGGAGATCATGATTTATTTTAACTTTAGGAGTCTCATGCAGGAGCATTATGCTCAGAAAATCATTGTATATTTGGTTGACTTAGGGGGTGTGATGTTTTTAATTTATTAATAATAAATTTTAATAATTTTGATAAATTATGTGAGAATGTGAGAGGTGTTTGACTTGTGAATAACTCATAGAGATATTAGGGATTAGGGGATCATAGAATAGAAGATTAGTTGAGTTAAAAGTGGAATTAGAGATTTTAGGAATTAGTTGAGTGATCTATGGAGAAGATCATGGATCCAAAATGATCCATAACTATGTAGTTGTTTTTATAATTGTAAGCCTACGTGCATGAGAAAAAGAGAGAGAGAGGAGTGGCAAAATGAATGAAGACCAGGCCATGGAAAATACAGAGAGTGAGATTCTAGGTAATTTATTTGTACATAAATGATTGAATGAAATAATTTACTTGTCTATTCTTGATAAACACCAGTTTTTATGTGTGTGAATCACTATCTTTATGTTATCAGCTTATCTCCCGACTTATTTGAATTCTGGAAATTGAGGAATATAACCCAAATTCTAGCTATGGAAATGATTCACTCTTGCTCAAAAGCTAGAGCAAAAGTGATCGATTAATGAATTGCAAGTGTCATTAAATTGTTTATGGTTACCAGGGATGTTAGAAGGTATATTATTTGAATACTATTGGAAGGATGGGGAGAATGCATGAATGTAAACTGTAGTCCATTCCCCTCCCAAGTATCGAGAATTATTTGGATTTGGATGACATTTACATGTAATTCTCATATTCTATGGGCTAGAAAGATCGGGCAGTATGGAAGTTGTTGTGGGTGACTGTATTGTTCATTTTCATCAAAATAATTTAGAGGCCAAAGTCTATATTAATCCCACAAAGTCAAACTCGACATTCATATCTTTTTCTTCTGGCATTGGATTTCGGTATTAATCCACAAAAGGAAATTCTGAATATATGAATTATTTATTTTGTGGAAACCTGGAAGGACAAAAACCCTCAATGACGTTAACTTTGGTCTATATTTGTTGAGAGGGTCTTCATATGCTATGGATTGGAGTGGAAGGGACACATTACATATGTTTGTGTTGGCAGTAGTAAAGGAAGAGAGTCATGGTATAAAGTAAAAGGGCGTTGCGCATACAAAAAAGGCGATGCACACACACCAGAAACGCTTTTAAAACACCTTTGAGGCATTACGCATATATTGGAAGTTTTGCACAAACCTTGGAGACACTGCGTATACACCTAAGGTGCTACACATATGCTACTAATTTGCTAGAGGTGCTACGTTACCTTGACATGCTACGGTTTCACCTGTATGCTAAACCTCACCTCAACAATGAAAATATTGACTGATCCAAGCTCTAGTAAGTTTTAAAAAATGGATTGAAGGTTTGCAGAGAACATAGCAATTTTCAATCTGAGTTTGTCTTCCAGTATGGCAGAGTGGAACCATAGGAGACAGGTGGTCTAGATATGCAGGAAGGCTCACTATATAGAGAGATTATTTTTTATTGAGTTGCATCAAAGGAGAAGACAACAATATTGATCTAGAGACTGATTTAACCTACATCAAAATAGTAGCACATCGAGCTATCAGGTGGCTACAAGGGGACGGTAGATACCGAATATAGAAAATATAGGAGAAAATTTCTCTTATAGGGGTCACCCAATGGTGGTGGGTAACAATCCAGAGGATAATATCGGTGATATATTTGATCGATACTTTGTTACCCATTCTCTAAGGATGTGGCCCACAATAACAAGCAACATATTCATTCACACTACCTTATGAAGTAATCCTTACACTGATAAGAGATGTTGGGGCAACTCACCTAGATAAACCTATCAAGAAGTATATATCTTCCAAATTTAATTGCAATATATCCCCCTTCACTGTGAATTGATGGTTTTGAGGATCCCATATCTCTACTAGTTGTTGCAACAACACTATTTGGCTCTTCATACTTTGAGTATTGAAAAATTTCAATATCCTACAATCCCTAGTGAGAGATTATAGGGTTGGGGGGTGAGCAAGGGCTATAATATCATTTTATTTGAGTTCATGCTCCATTCACTCAATCATGGTGGATATACCTACATAAAATACACAAATCAGTCAAGAAAATAATGAGGAAAAACTTGTGCAAATTCATTTTTCCCATTTTTTATATTTTATATTGCGCAATGTGATCGTTGCTACGTTGTTACCCACAGAGTTCCTAGTCATGTTAAGGCTAGTTTCTCTTTGTGACCGGGAAAAAACCATGCTTGGGTGTGACCGCACACTCGTGAACTAAGGCAAGAAAAATATGCCAAACAAAAGAAATAATAAAATTAAAGAAGATATTATGAGAAATTACCTGGAAAAGATAGATTAAGAAATAATGTTTTGCAGACTTTGGCATCTTGATCAGAAGTTTGGGGGCAAATAGGGAATTTTCTTTACTCACTCAGTCTCAACACTCAAATGCATAAATGAGCTCCTTTTTGGTAAAATTTCTTTATATATGCTTAGTTAGGGGTTCACATATGTAGCAATATCCCCTATATACAGTTTTTTTACCTTGTCCCCATGCCATTTATTCATTATTGTGGCCTTGATTTTTATTTTTATTTGCTCCATTAATGTGTTTATCTGCATAATTTTAGCATATTTTGGTCTTCAAACTTGGTTCTTTCTTGCATTTCCATTAATTAAAAGGGCCTTAGTAGATCCTTCCTATAAATGGATGCCCTAGAATAACACCTCTTTGTCATGTTGGTGTCCATGTTGCATTCTTTAATCATTCCGTAATTTCTCATTTTGACCTACTACGACTCAAAATATGAGTCATAGGATCAATGTACATGTCATCCAGTGCTACCATATCATGCTAGATCCACTTGGATGCTGCCTGTGTCACCTGCTACTTGTTGCTCGCCCTTTTGTGTGCACATCATTTGAACCGTGAAGTATGAAAAGAACTTCGGTGCTTAGGCCAAGCACCCTTTGATTAGGAGCTATGAATGAGAGCCTTTCTAGCCACCACTTGTAGCTCACCACTCACTTATTATGAGTAGATCCTCGAGTCAGGAATTTTGATAGGTAATTGGGCTCTTGATGCTAGTTCCTCAACAGTGGGGCACTGTTACCAAGGCCTTGCTGCTCCACCTCTTGTTGCCCATCGTCGTTCTGTGCACATTGTTAGACCTATTGGTCCAATAATTTCCTTATATCTTGCTTCCAACTCATTGGAAACAATGCATTGTGACTAGCGCTTTGATGCTCCATCGCTCACCACCTATTGCTATTGTGTGCAAGTCGTTTGAGCTAAGTGATCTGATAAGTGCTAGGGCACTAGTTTGCTAGCCCCTTTTGACCAGAGACTGTGACTGGAGGCCTTTCTGCCATACTTCCCGCCACTAACTATCATGTTTGTTGTATTATCATTTGGTGCCAATCCGGTGAGGGGCCTACAATGGAAAAATGAGCCTTTGGAACCCTGTTTTGGCTTCAAACCATTATTGCTCCTCTTCCCTTGGGAGTTAGGATAAATGCCATATACCATTGGAAATATCTTTGAGAGGCCTATATATTGAACCAATTTTCAAGCTAATTTATGTTTGTTTTTCATGACAATCAAGAATCAGGTTTATGTCAAAGATCACAATCACAAACACACTTAAATTCTACAAAAAATCACTTTTTACAATGAAAAATATACAACAGAGAATCAACTAATGCATAAAAAAAAAAATTCAACCCAAAAATTGTTATATTACAAATCCTAATACAACAAAATTAGGGCTCCTATAATAGGGATCATGGCCCTTACATACAACCTTGATACAAGGACAATTAGGTCTTGGAGTCAACAATTTATGACTACCAATCTTTCCCTAAAAAAATTTCACTTGACCTACTTTTTAAAGGAATGCTCACACTAGTCCTTTCAGTCCATGTAGCTTGACCACATCTTGTGGGCTCTTTTCCACCTCTTCTGCTACTCACAAGTGGTTCTACTGCTCCAGAAATGCTTTCATCTTCAATTGCTCCAACTGACACTGTCAACCCTACTACTGCTCCAAGAGTGACTGAATCAACAATCTACCCTTTTGCTTCTCTCCTGCTCCTCTAAGATAATCAAATATTAGGGTCTTCAACTAGCTGCCATATTATCTCTGATATGCTGCTCCAAATCATAGAACTAGGGATTCCACAAATCTACCCCATTGCTATCTCTTGGCAACTCCAAGAATGGCAGACCTAAGGCTCAAATTTTTTCACTCTTATCACTTATATTTCCCACTTGCAAATCACTAAACTAGGGTACAAAAACCAACCCTCTTACCATTGATTTCCCAAACATGAAATCTCTGAATTAGGGCTCAATCAAGCTTCCCTCTTAACAATAACAAGTCTGCCCCTTGTTCACTATACTTAGGGCTTTCCAATCAACCCACTCACAACTCCTTATCACCACTAGGAAGAATGAACCAGGGCATCATATAAAAGTCTACTCAACAATGGTTTATCACACAGGACCACTATAATTAGGGTTGTTATTATCCCTGTCCAAAAACCATACTTTATCATCTATATCAACTTAGAAAACATCACATAGAAAACCAATCACATACCTCCTTCGTGATGTCTCCTCTAGCAACTTTGAAGGCCACTATTCTGCACACAATTTTTGAAGTATTCAACACTAATTTAGGGTTCCTGAAACAACCATAAGACTAACCTAAAATCAACCTCCAGAATTCCCTCCAAAATCTGCGCACACCTCACAATTCAACCCTAAAATTTTTGTGCATGGACTTAAGGAACTTAGTCCTTGTTCCAGATGTGCCACAGGCCTTGCAGACACCCTGTCCAACACTTCTAAGGGTCTCATACCATCTTTTATGCCCTAAAAAAAAACTCTACCTACACTCTACCTATCACAAATATGTGTGATACTTACATGTAGAGAACAATAGAAAAATTCGACCAACAACTCCTCAAAAACTTGGCTTAATCAGACATAGAAAAGAGACCTTAAATTTTCCTTCCTCACACTCCAATTCAACTCCTTTGACTTGACACTGTATCAGATGGTTTTCACTTAGATGAATTCCCTTGTGATGTGATAAAATGAGGTCTCATATATTTCCTTCTTATAGTCTTCCATGAGAGCAACGACTAGCCCCCAAGGAGCACCACTCAAGCCTACGTCAACTTGATCTTGTTGTTAAAAACCAAAACTATTATAAGAAAATTTATTTCCTTCATTTGATCAAGACACCTCATTATTTCCTTTGGTCCCCTTGGTCCATTAAGGGCACCCTCACGCAAGCAATGAATAAAAAATTATTTTTTCACTTGGTTTCAGGCCTACAATTTTGGCTACAGAACACACTGCTTGGGTACACTGCCCACAAATGCATTTTTTGGATTAACTCCTCACAAAACCAATACCCCGTGGGTTGTGGAGTACCTCCCAAGCTACACAAATCAACACTCCCTCTTAGTGAGGGAGATACTTCCACCACTCGGAAGTATCTCTTCACTATTGATGACACTAGCCCAATCTCTGACATTCACCATTGTAGCATACAATATAGAATGAAACACACTCATCTCGGTAGCGTCTATGCCACCATAAGCTTCTTGATTCTTCCTTTACTGACAGGCCTTCATGCCATCCCATGGTTTCTTCTTTCCAACAAAAGTCCCCTTACTTCCCACTAACCATGCACTCTTCTTGGGTTGCATATTCTCCCTCTGAACCTACATACACCCGCTCAAACTTGACTCCCTCTGAGTCTCGAGAACCTAATTCTTCTCGTGATCTATAGGCTTTCCTGTCAGTTGGTATAGACCATGATACCTAACTTAAATGACAACTCTAACATAGTTAGAGCCTCTGGGCTCAAGTCTTCCTTTCCATCCTGGAAAATCACCTCAAACCCCTTCACCTTGATCCATGTATAGAAAACATGTTGTATTTGTGCTATGGTACCCACAATACATATTAAACTCAAAAAAACCTACTTGGCTCCATCCTGAATGGAACAACACCTAATCCTATGACCGCTTTCTGACTCTTGTCATCAATTACCATGTGAAAATTTGAGTCCCATCGAGTTAGTATCAAACACTTCGTGTGAACCTATTAAATTATTCAACACACCATTTTCCACGTACCATGTAGTCTCATCGATGGGACCCTTAGAGAAACTGGAAACTAGAGAAAAATATTTGTCCTTGAATCTTCTCGAGAGGTCATCTAGCTTAGAGGATGTAGCAACACCAAATATGTCCTTCCCCTTCTTCTTATCGTTGTCTCCCTTCTTCTTCCACAGACACTTGCTCAAATAATGACTATATTCACCACAATTATAACACTTTACCTTACTTAATTCCTTCTTTTCCTTGCCCTTCATCCTCCTTGCAAGCGCCACATTATCATTAGAAGTATTCTTCTTCTTATGAAGGTCCTTGTCCCACAATTCCTCTTGGATGAAGTTATCCCATAATTTGTTCCAATTTGGCAGCTTATCTAAAGCGACAATCCCTTTGATGAACAAATTCCATTCCTTAGTAAACCCTTTCAAAGTAGTCCTCACTAGCTCATAATCTGAAACAATTTCAACGATGGCAGCAAGCTCATTTAAAACTTGAAAAAATTATCGCCAGATATGAAGCCATACCTTCACCATCTGACATCTTGGTGTTCTTCAACTTATCTCTTGCTACTGACAACTAGTTCTCATTCTTATTCTAGAAAAAATCCTGAATAGATTTCCACGTATCATGGTTAATGTTCTTCCTAGACAAATAAGGTATCAAGTGATATTTGACACCATATAGGATTATCAACTTTTCCTTAGTGTCAAATCCTCACAGACTTCCAACTCCTTAGGGTTAGTTTCTTTCTTGATCTGCTTGTCAGAAAATCCCAGTTCTTGTTTATCATCAAGCCTACATTGATCCTTTCCTTCTAAGGACTATAGATGGACAAACCATCCAACCTATCCTTGTACCTTAGACCAACAACTGACTTCACCATTTCTATTAATGCTCTAATAAAAATGCAATCAACTCCCTATTGAGTTGTGCATTGTGCACACTCTAATTCACTGTCCCTACAAAGTAGCTCTAATACCATGTTGATTTTTCCATGACACTTAAGAATCAGGTTTATGTCTAATATCACAATCACAAACACACTCAAATTCCACAACAAAAGCACTTTGGGCAACAAAAAATATGCAAGAGTGAATCAACTAGTGCAACAATAAATTTTCAACTGAAAACTTGTTATATTAAAAATCTTAATACAATAAACATAGGGCTCTTGTACTAGGGATCATGGCCCTTACATACAACCTTGATAAAAGGAAAACTAGGGCTTGTAGTCAATAAATTATGAATACCAATATTTCCCTGAACAAAGTACAATTAACCTACTTGCCGAAGGAACATTCACACTATCCTTTTCAATCCACATACCTTGAACACATATGGAAGGTCCTTTGACACTTCTTCCACTGCTCATAAGTAGTTCTATTGCTCCAGAATTTTGTGCACATTCATTTTCTCAAACTGCCACTATCAACACTCCTGTTGATCCAAGAGTGATTGAACATAGGCTCAAAAATCTTCCCTTTGTTTCTCTCCTGTTACTCCAATATAGTCAGCTCTTAGGGTCTTCAACTAGATGCCCTCTTATCCCTGATATGCTTCTCCAAATCATAGAACTAGGGTTTCCACAATTCTTCCCTTGCTATATTTTGGAAGCTCAAAAAATGATAGATCTAGGGCTCAATAATTTTCCCTCTTATCACTAATATTTCCCACTTGCAAACCACTAAAGTAGGGCACAACAACCAACCCTATTATCATTTATTTCAAAACCATTAAATATCTAAACTAGGGCTCAATCAAGTTTCCCTCTTAACAATAACAAGTATGCCCCTTGTTCATTGTACTTAGGGCTCTCCATTTATCCCACTCACAACTCCTTATCACCACTAGGAAGACTGAACTAGGACATCATATAAAAATACACTCAATAATGGTTTATCACACAATACCACTATAACTAGGGCTGTTATTATCACCATCCAAAAACCATAACTTATCCTCTACATCACCTTAGAAAACATCACATATAAAATCGATCACATACCTCCTTCATGAATTATCCTCTAACAATCTTGAATTCACCATTTTGTGCATAAATTTTGAGGTATTCAACCATCTTTTAGGGCTCCTAAAACAACCAAAGGACTACTCTAAAACTAACCTCCAAACTTCCCTCCAAAATCTGTGCACACCTCACAGTTCAACCCTAAAACCTCTGCACATGAACTTAAGGAACTCAACCCTTATTCCATATGTGCCACAGGCCTTGTAGCCACCCTTTCAAACACTTATAAGGGTATTTTCCCTTATTGGATGCCCATAAAAACAACTTGGCCTATCATAGAGATGTGTGCTAATTGCATGCCAAGATCAAGAGAAAAATTTGGCCAACAACTCCTTAAAAGCTCACCTTAATGAGACATTGATAAGAGACCTTAAATCATCCTTCATCACAGTCCAATTCAACTCCTTTGACCCGTCACTAGCTCATATTGGTTATCACTTAGATGAATTCCATTTTGATGTGATCAAATGAGGTCTCATCTCTTTCCTTCTTATAGTCTTCCATGAGAGCAATGACTAGCCCTCAAGGGGAACCACTCAAGCCTAGGGTGACTTGATATTTTTATTAAAAACCCATAATATCATATGAAATTTTGTTTCCTTCAGTTGATCAAGACAACTAATTGTTGCCTTAGGCCCCCCTTGGTCCATTAAGGGTTCCCTCATGCAAACAATGAACAAACAATTGTTTCTTCACTTGGTTTTGCACCCACAACTATGGGTACATTTCCCATAAATCCCTTTAGTGGGTCAACTCCTCACAAAACCAGTACCCTAGGGGTTGTGGGAGTACCTCTCAAGATATAGAAATCAACACTCCCTCTTACTGAGGGATGTACTAGCACCACTCAGAAGTATCTCATCATCATAAGCGACAATAACCTAATATATGGTGTTCACCATTGTAGCATATCCTATAGAATGAACCACACTCATCTCTGTAGTGTCTCCACCATGAAAATATTCCTGCTTCTTCCTTTCCTGATAGGCCTTCATCCCATCCCATGGTTCCTTCTTGCCAGTATAAATCCCCTTTCTTCCATGATCAGAATATGGATTAAGAGCAAAAGTTTTCCAAAACTTCAATGTGCTTAGAATCAAACCAAACTAGAACGAATGGATAGGGCTCATCGCCAGGAATCCGGCACACTTCGTTTCACTCAAAATGAAGTTCGTATGTGAAAGTTAGAGCCTGCTGTTTGCCGTGTCAAATAGGGGAATTTAAAAAAAAAGGTCAAATAGGGTCAAAGGTCAAATTTTGGGTTTTTCCACCAGCCAACGACGTGCTAAAAAGTTTCAATTTGTGAGTGGCCTGAATTTCTAGGCACATGGCGCAATTGTATTGGATTTTGATGAACCAATGGGGAGCTGACACGTGGCTAGCCCGGAGGCCACCACGTGCCCCTCCTCTAAGGCCAAATTTTCATATGGTCAAAGTTCGAATTTTGAATTTCTTTTTCCAAATTTTGGATTAATATATATTGGAGAAAATTTTTTGGGCAGAGGACGGGGTTGAACCTGCAACCTCCCCCACGCAACCCACATGTCTTACCACCAAGCTGCCCCTTTAGTTCTTAATAGCTATGGGCGTTAAAATTTATTTGAAGTTTCTTTTGGGTTCGCGGGGAGGCAAGAAGGGCCAGCCCTTACCACGGGACTGTGGCCCCAGAACCAGGAGCAGAGCACTCCAATGTTAATGGCGAGGTTAAATATTAAACATGCTTTATTAGCACTAACCCACATTTGTGCTAATGCGATTCTTAAATTTGGTTTTGTAAAATGCGCTCAATTAGGGCTAAACCAATTTTAAACTACACCTAAATGTAATTAAACCAACATTTAATTCGGCGCCAGCTCCAGATTTGGCGGTGCTAACTGGAGTTGTTCCTGTTTTAGTGGGGTTTCCTAGGCTAGAATTGAATGAGGCATAATTGGAGCATTTTTCGACCAATTTTGGCTCAAGAAGAGTCATTCCTAGATTATTTGTATGCTCTGAGCATGATGGTGCATGTTGTTGAGGTGTTGGAGAAATTATATAAGTGATGTTTCCACTTTGAAGATTAAAGAAGCCCAAGGCCACCAGGAGAGGGGGTCATTCCTAGACCATTTGAAGACCATTTTCAGAGCTTGAAGAGTCTATTTTGAGGTTTTTGGGTCTTCTAAAGCCAATGGAGTAGGTTGAAAAGCCATTAGAGAACTATAGGTGCATGTAATTAGATAACTGACCAGTAATCCAAAGAGGGTCTAGCCAGTTGAAGCAGATCCATGGAGATGTAGCCCAGGAGGGGTGAACTCTGTTATCAGGTATTGTGTAATGTGTTTGTTGTGTGTTATTTCTTTGAAATTTATTTGCTATAAATGTGTTTTTAACATATAATTAACTCATGAATTTCTCATAAAAAACACCAAAAATTGACACATACACCCTCGCATAATTGGCTAATTTGAGACGATCCTAAACATATTTATTTTAAACTGATGAGGGAGATAGCACAACAAAACTAGTTTTCCCATATTTAGATCAAGTTGGTATCAGAGCACAGTTTAGCTCATTTTAGCCAAGGTTATCTAGAAGAATCAGCTATTGGTTTTTAAATTTGTGCAAGGAGAATTTAACTGTGTGTAAGTTTGTGTGTGAAGAGAATGTCAAATTGAGAGCTCAGTTCTCAAATCACAACAAAGAAGCTTTTTATGCATTGCAAGTGTGATGGAAACTTCATCAAGCACTGTTTCTCGTCAATATTCCTTAGCAAAACTCTTTGATAAAGAGATGTTGTAGAAGCTATACATCATGAATGATATGGTGAAATATATGTATGAATATAATAGGGAGAACATTATACTTCAAGAGCATTTGATAGCCATGAAGGAGGAGAAGCAAGAACTTCTTGAAAAGATGCATGAGATGGAGACAACTCCATGATGCCAAAGAAACTTTAGCCAAGTATGTGCATGAAAAATAGGTAAGCAAATCAAGTTTATCTTCTATTTTTTCTCAAGATGAATGTGTAGGTGCTTTTGAAAGACACACTAGAGGAATATGGTCCAAATTATTGATGAAAATGGACTATGAAGGTAAAGGGTTATGCAAACATGCACAAGGCATAGTTGAGCCAATTTTTGTTGAGGAAAGGCCTAGGTATTTGGGTCTTGGTTATGGAAAACATGATGGAGAATGCTCCAAATCCAAGGAGGAACATGAAGTTATTCCAAGAAGGAATTTAATTACATGTTCATTCCCTCAATTTTGTGAAGATTGTGTTCATGAGGAACGCAAAATTTTTACACCCACTTTGCAAGAAGATGCTCATAAGCATACATCTAATGAGAATGGAAAAAAAGAGGATGTTGAAAGCTCTAAAGTCATTGAAGCCATTGTTGTTATTCAAAAGAGAGCCACTACCTCATCAAATTCACTTCCTCAAGAAGGCGACAAAGGTGAATGTGAAAGATATAAATCTGCCTGTAATCAAGTTGTTTTTATTATGATAAACCTGGAAAATATTCACATAAGATTTGGAGAAAGTTTACATGTTCATTTTGTGGTTTGAATAACCATACTATTTCAAGATGTTGGAAGAATATAGGCATGAACATGAAACTTTCTAAACAAAGGAGATAGAAAGCCAAAGTTTCATTGGATAATGAAAACCATGTTGAAAAGAAGATGCAATTGTTTTGCACTCATTGCCATAAGCAGAGTCATCTTGTAGAAAAAGTGTTGGACTTTGTATCCAAAAAGTCATACATGACATTTGAAGAAGGTGGAGAGAGATCTTGACAAGAGTGGAAAAGAGGATTCCATAATTGATGTGGGCTAGAATGATTCACATGATCAAGTGCAGCTGAAAGAAGTGTCGTGAAATGGTTTGGTAAGAGATGGTTAGATTTCTTATCCAATTAAGGCCTTGCATGTCGTTTGATGAATGATGAAAATATCGCCTATTTGATGCATTTATTTTCCAATTGAATGCATTTATTTTCTCTTTAAAGTATGTTGCATGTTTATGCCAGGAAGGTGTTTGAAAGTAGAGTTATGTTGACTCACTTAGATGCAACAAAGATGGAAATTTGCACATGCTTTTTTTGACTTGAGAGTCAGTTGTTTGAAGAGGCATATTTTTTCGACTTGTGTTTGGTCGATGGTTTGTACACTGAGATGTAAAATTACATGGCGATGTTCACATGATGCGACATTTGTTGCTTTGAAGGAGCAAAAGGATATGTCTTCAAGTTATGTTTCTTGCATGATGTGTTTTTTAGATTGATGGTTGTGTTTGTGACAAGATGTTTCAGGATTTTTGGAAGGTCCACTCTTGAGCGAGAGGCTCATGATTAGCCTTCATTCTCAAATCATGGCATGAGCATCATGTAAATAATGGAGGATGATGGACAAGAGGGACAAGATGCCAAAAATATTGTAGCAAAAAAAACAACCATTGTAGACCATTTTGATGTGTTGATGCCAATAAGCGAAAGATATGGCGAATGCATTTTTCCAAATGTGGAATTTTGAACCGTGGAGGTAAAAAGAATGGTAATTTATTTTCTTGATTACTGATATTGGAACTGATTTTTGTAGTTCACTCGGATGGTCTTAAGTTGGAAAAGTGGTTTCCAAGGAGAAGCTTGCATCGAATGCATGTTTGTGTAAAGGAGGAACATGATTCTCAGTGGGAAGGTCATCATTTAGATTTTCAAGCACCGAGGGATCGCTTTGGTACAAAAAGGTGTTTTATCAATCAGAAAGCAACCAACAAGTGTTGTATTGGGTTGGCAGCAAAAGGCGGACATTGGTTGAAGCACTTAGCCATTTGCAAAGCAAGGCATGTCAGTGAACCCAAGTGGTTGTCATGGAGTTTTTTTCAAGTATAATCAAGTTGATAGAACTTGGGAAAGAGAAGAGTATTCAACTCTCATGAGATAACCAAATTTTGTGGGTCCAAAAGCCTGTCAGTGGGAAGGAGTGATCGAAATCTGGATTGGGGGAAAAAAATTTCCAAAAATTAAAAGTACTTAGAATCGCACCAAAATAAAATGATCGGATAGGGCTCGTTGCTAGGAATCTAGTGCACTTCGTTTCACTCAAAACGAAGTCCGTATGTGAAAGTTAGAGCCTGTTGTTCGTTGTGCCAAACAGGAAAATTAAAAAAAAAAGGGTCAAACATGGTCAAAGGTCAAATTTTGGGTTTCCCACCGGCCAACGGTGTGCTAACAAGTGTTAATTTGTGAGTGGCCTGAATTTTTTGGCACATGGCGTAATTTTATTGGTTTTTCATGACCAATGGGGAAATAACATGTGGCTAGCCCGAAGGCCGACACATGCCTCCCCCTCCAAGGCCAAATTTTCATATGGTCAAAGTCCAGGTTTTTTATTTCATTTTCCAAAGGTTAGATTAATATACATTGGGGAAATTTTTTTGGGTGGAGCTCGGGGTCGAACCAACGACCTCCCCCACACAACCCACATGTCTTACCGCCAAGCCGCACCTTTAGTTCTTAATAGCTACGGGCGTTAACATTTATTTGAAGTTCCTTTTGGGTTTGGGGGATGCAAGAAGGGCCAGCCCTTAACACAGGATCGTGGCCCTAGAACCAGGAGCGAAGTGCTCCAATGTTAATGGCGGGGTTAAATATTAAACGTGCTTTATTAGCACTAACCCACATTTAAAGCGCTAATTCGATTCTTAAATTTGATTTTGTAAAACACACTCAATTAATGCTAAACCAGTTTTAAACTGCACTTAAATTAAACCAAGCTAGTGTTTAATTCAATGGCCATTTTGGTGGGTCCGCCAATTTCGACGCCAACTCCAAATTTGGCAGTGCTAACTAGAGTTGTTCCAGTTTTAGTGGGGTTTCCTAGGCCAAAATTGAATGAGGCATAATTGGAGCATTTTTCGACCAATTTTGGCTCATGAAGAGTCATTACTAGATTATTTGGATGCTATGAGCATGATGGTGTAGGTTGCAGAGGCGTTGGAGCACTTCTGTAAGAGATTTTTCCGCTTTGAAGATTAAAGAAGCCTAGGGCCACAAAGAGAGGGGGTCATGCCTAGACCAGTTGAAGACCATTTTCAGAGCTTGAAGAATCTATTTTGAGGTTTTTGGGTATTATGAAGCCAATGGATTAGGTTTCAAAGCTATTGGAGTAATGTAGGTGCATGTAGTCAGACAATTTACCATTAAACCAAAGAGGGCATGGCCAATTGAAGTAGGTCCATGGAGATGCATCCCAGGAGGGGTGAACTCTGTTATCAGCTATTGTGTAATGTGTTTGCTTTGTGTTATTTATCTGTAATTTATCTGCTGTAAATGTGTTTTTAACAACTAATTAACTCATAAATTTCTCATAAAAAACACCAAAACTTGACACATACACCCTCACATAATTGGCTAATTTGAGACGATCCTAAAGAAATTTATTTTAAACTGATGAGGGAGATAGCACAAAAAAAATAGTTTTCCCATATTCAGATCATTCCCACTGACCATGCACTCTTCTAGGGTTGCAGATTCTCCCTCCAAACCTGCATACACCCTCTCGAACTCGACTCCCTCTGTCTAGGGAACCTGCTTCTTCTCATGATCTATAAGCTTGCTCGTCAGCTAATATAGACCATTATCCCTAGCTATGACATATCCATTATATTTAGAGCCTTTAGGCCCAAGTCTTGCTTTCCCATCATGGAAAACGACCTCAAACCCCTTTTCTTCGATCAATGAGATAGACAACACATTGTATTTGAGCTCCGATACCCACAATACTTATTTAACTTGAAACAACCTACCTAGCTCAGTGTTGAATGACACAACACCTGATCCTATGATCGATTTTTGAATCTTGTCGCCAACCACCATGTGAAACTTCGAGTCCCATTTAGTTAGAGTTTGAAACACTTCATGCGAACCTGTCATATGCTTCGACGCACCACTATCCACATACCATGTTGGCTCGTCGATGGTACCATCAGATAAATGGGAAACTATCTTAAAATATCCATCCTCCAATATTCTTGAGAGTTAATCCAACTTAGAGGATGTAGCAACACCAACTATCTCCTTCCCCTTCTTCTTCTCATTGTGTCCCTTCTTCTTCTACAAACACTTGCTTGAATATTGACCATATTCGCCACAATTATAACACTTAAGCTTACTCAAGTCCTTATTTTAGTTTCCCTTCATCTTCCTTGAAAGAGCCACATTATCATCAAAATTATTCTTCTTCTTATGAAGGTCCTCATCCCGCAGTTCCTCCTACATGAAGTCATCCAATTACCTATTCCGATATGGAAACTTCTCTCGAGCGACGATTCCTTTTATGGATGACTTCCATTCCTCTGTAAACCATTTCATAGTAGACCTCACCATCTTAGAATCTAAAACAGTTTCATCAATGGAAACAAGCTCATCTTGAGCTTGAGAAAGTCTCGCTAGATACAAAGCCACACCTTCACCATCCGACATCTTGGTGTTCTTCAACTTATCTCTCAATACCAACAACTGGTTCTCGTTCTTATTCTATAACAAATCCTGAAGATATTTCCACATATCATGGGCAATGTATTTCCTAGACAAATGAGGTATAAAGTGATATTTGACACCATCTAGGATGATAGTATTTTCCTTCATATCCAACTTGTCATACACTTCTGACTCCTTAGGGCCAGTTGGTTTCTTGATTTCTTTGTTGGAAAAATCCCAGATGATTCTTATTTACCATCAAGACCAGTTTGATCCTTTCCTTCTAAGGAATATAGTTTGAAAAACCATCCAAACTATCCTCGTATCTTAGACCAACAACCAAATTTTCCATTTCTATCAGTGCTCCAACAAAAATGAAACCAACTCCCTCTTGAGTTATACGTTGTGCATACTTTGATTCCCTGTCCCTTCAAAGTAGCTCTGATACAATGTTTGTTTTTCCATGACACTTAAGAATCAGGTTTATGTCTAAGATCATGATAAAAAATACACTAAAATGCCACACCACAAGCACTCTACACAAAAAAAAATATATGAGAGTGAATCAACAAGTGCACAAAACAAATTCTCAACCCAAAACTTGTTATATTACAAATATTAAAACAAAAAACATAGGGATCATGTACCAGTGATCATGGCCCTTACATATAGCCCCGATACAAGGAAAACTAGGGTTTGGAGTCAAAAAATTAGGACTACCAATATTTCCCTTAACAAAGTACACTTGACCTACTTGCTGAAGGAACATTCACACCAACACTTCCAGGCCACATACCTTGAACACATCTGGTAGTTCCTTTTCCACCTATTATGATGCTCACAAGTAGTTTTTCTACTCTAGAATTTCTTACATCTTCAGGTGCTTAGTCTGCTACTATCAACCCACCCGCTGCTCCAAGAGTGACTGAACATAGGCTCAAAAATTTTCCCTCTAGCTTCTCTCCTGCTCCTCCAAGATAGTAAAGTATTAATATATTCAAATATATACCCTCTTATCTCTGATATGATGCTCCAAATCACAGAACTAGGGCTTTCAAGAAACTTCCCTCTTGCTATCTCTTGGAAACTCCAGGAATGACGAACCTAGAGCTCAACAATATACCCTCTTATCACTGATATTTCCCATTTTCAAACCACTAAACTAGGGCACAACAACCTACCCTCTTATCACTGAGTTACCAACCATTAAATCTTGGAGCTAAGGCTCAATCAATTTTCCCTCTTAACAATAAAAATTTTTCTCCTTTTTCATTGTACTTAGGGCTCTCTAATCAACCCACTCACAACTCCTTATCACCACTTGGAATATTGAACTAGGGAATCATATAAAAATCCACTCAAAAATGGTTTATCACACAAGACCACTGTAACTAGGGATGTTATTTCCACTATCCAAAAACTAGACTTTATCCTCTACATCACCTTAGAAAACATCACATAGAAAACCAATCACATACCTCCTTCATGATATCTCCTCTAGAATCCTTGAAGGTCACTTTTCTGTGAAAAATTTCTAAGGCATTCCAACCTCCTTTAGGGCTCCTGAAACAACCACAGGGATGCCCTAAACTCAACCTCCAAGATGCTCTCCAAAATCTATGAACACTTCACAGTTCAACCCTAAAACCTCTTCGCATGGAATTAAGCGACTCGACTCTTGTTCCAGATGTTCCACAACCCTTGTAGCCACCCTGTCCAACACTTCTAAGGGTCTTGGATGTTCTTGGATTCTTATAAAAAAAACTCATGATGTCATAGATATATGTGCTACTTGCATGCCTATAGCCATAGAAAAATTCGGCCGACAACTCCTCAGAAACTAGGCTTAATCAAACATAGAGAAGAGACCTTGAATCGTCCTTCCTCACACTCCAGTGAAACTCCTTTGACCTGTGGCTATATCATATTGGTTATCACTTAGATGATTTCCCTTGTGATGTGATCAAATGATGTTTCATCTCTTTCATTCTTATATTCTTCCATGAGAGCAACAACTAGCCCTTAAGGGGCACCACTCAAGCCTAGATCGACTTGATCTTGTTGTTAAAAACACAAACTATTATAAGAAAAATAATTTCCTAAATGTGATCACGACACCTCATTGTTTCCTTAGGTGCCCCTTGGTCCATTGCAAACAATGAATAAAAAATTATTTCTTCACTTGGTTTCGTGCCCAAAATTTTGGGTACAAAACCCACTACTAGGGTACATTTCCCAAAAATCCCTTTTGTGGGTCAACTCCTCACAAACCAAGTACCCTAGGTTTTGTTAGATTACCTCCCAAGATACACAAATCAACAATTTGATCACAATAACTAAAGATAAATTGTCTACAAAGCTAGGTTGTTCAACTGATCACATTTACTTCAATGAATATTCAACAAGCCCCCCTGTACTTGCCATCAATCTCCCATGCTACTGGAATTTGACATCAATAACACTGCAGTTGACATAAATGACAATATATGCAACACGCTCTTAGATGATACCCTTCCCAAGCTGCATTGGAGTTATATATCATTTTCTGTACTTTGAGGACTACTCTAGGGCACCTATCTTCTATGTGTCCATAGTCCTACTATTATATATTGTGACATAAATCCACATTGTATTTTTTGGTGGCTATGATCTTTTGGTTTGTCACATGGATCCACTGTGTATGTCTTGTTTCCATGTACTAGAGTTTCATGTCATGGATTTGCAATGTATAGTTAGCGTCCATGTTCAATTTCTCTTTATACTGAGCATGGGTATGCCCACATCAGGGATGATCTTCTATGATTGAGGCTTGGGTATCAATGTGACTCTGATATGGTCCTTTAGTTTTTACTCCTTCCTTAATTTTTGAGCTACATGTTTTAGTAATGCATTTTGACTATCAGTTTCTCTTTTGACCTCATGCTTTAGGGGACATTTTTTAGAACCTATTTTTCCCACATTGAGTCAGTGAGAGGGACCATATTTCATCATTAGACTTTTTGACCTTCATGCACACTTCATCCTCTTTTTGTAGCCATCATTACTAGGGTGATTGCTCCCATAACACTGTAATCTTGTCTATGGTCGCCACTAGTTAGTGCACAAAATGGAAACATGGTATCCTAATTTTTTTTGTGCAAGGAGTGACCATGGTCAAAGGTTCTAGAGTTTGTTAGCCCCGAGGAGATCAAATCTAACTACTCATATTTGAATTGGATAAGAGCCAGTTATTGTAGAATTTTATTAACTTCTCTAGCTCCTAGGTTTCTAGATACATCGTCCCGAGGGATGGAAAAGGGCCTATATAAACTGGCCCTATCAAGAGGAGAAGATAATTAATAAAGAATTGATAACTCGGTTAGTTTGGTATATTTATACTAGACTTCTGTTGCATGTGAGAGTAGCCCTATATTTGTGAATCAAAGGACGGTTTCATACAAAGGATTGATGAAGGATCATCTATATCCCGAGGTAAATTGTATTTCTATTTGATTCAATGGAAGCATGAATATTTCTTTCCCATGTATGACATATGTTGATTTTATGTGTATGAATTGGATTTATTCTGTACATGCTAACCTATCCTCAGTGAAGGAGAAATAATTACTTTGTTCCATTGTGATTGTGTTTATGAGATTGGATCTCAGAGTGAGGAGAGGGATTTTCAAGTGGAAGCGGGATCTTTAGAGCTCGCTTCAATATCTACAATCTTCACCAACCTGCGAGGGATTTGGTGCACATTCTTTGTATTATTAGATAGATGTATTGCATATACTTGTCTTGAATCCTAAATTTCACACACATTGCACCCATAGTTTGATGAATCAGAGGGATAGATCCATGCAACAACTCCTCATTACCTCTTAAGAATTTCTTGAGACAAAATTATGGGTCAGCCAAAGAAAACCCATGATATGGTTATAAGTTAGCGGAATAAGACTCACGATGATGATTGATCATGATGCAAGGGGGTGAAATTGTTTATCTTTTTTGGTACAGGATGGAAATTGAAGAAGATTGAGGATGAAAAATGAAGAAGACCAAAGATCGTAGAATACTTAAGATGAAGACAAAGAGAAGCAGAGATAAAGGGCATAGAAGATGAAGATGAAGAAGGGACTAATTTAATTAGAAAGTGAAGATTAATTATTGAGATCACAAGTACTCATTAACGAGGAGTATGAAGTAATAACTCCTACTTTTGATCATGAATAATGTTTAAATAATATGATGAATTTGTAATGATGTAGACCAATTCTAGAAATCTATGTAAAAATTAGAGATGAAGAGAAATGCGATATGTTAGAGATGAATAATTGATCAAGTGATCATGTCCAAAGTTGAAAAAATGCTCAAAAATGGAATTGCTCAGAATTGGTTGAAACCTAAACAATCGGATAGGCCTCGTCCCTGTGATTCTGGCGCTGCGAACGACAGTCAAATCCAACATCGTATGTGAAATTTATGTAGGTTTGAAGTTTTCAGTATCCTTCAAAAATCCAATTTGACCAAGGTTGACTTTGACTTTGGAAAATATTTTAAAAAAGAATATTCCAGGAATATTCCTCAAATTATTTTGGGAATATTCCATGTGGATCGATCACCTTTTGACAAGTGGTAATGTTTTATTCATGGTTGGTTTTGACTTTTGGTTTTCTAGACCAATGGGGGGATGCCACGTGATAGGCCTAGAGGCCGCCACGTAGCCCCTAGCCGGTAGAAATTTTGGAGGTGAAAAATATTTGAGGCCCAACAGATTTGAACCCACGACCTCTTGTGCACAAGCCAAGTAGCCCGACCAACCGACCTATTCAGTGGTTCTTAACATACATTGAATGAAGGTTATATTTGAAGTTTCATAATGGTTTGGTTGGGCAGCAAAGGGGGCCAACCCCTAAGGGACAACCCCCTAATACACAAGACCTCGAGCTGGTGACCATAGCCCTCAGAGCTGATGGTTAAACATCCGCCCACAAAAAAAAACCTGTCACAGGCGACCATGATGCAAGGTTTAATGTTACGGTTATTAGAACCATTTATGCCACGGTTTTCCCGGTGGTTTCGGCGGGGGTCCCATGTGACCCCGCCTGCCTAACATTAAATTTAACATTAAACATTTCTGCCACTTATGGATCAGTTCCGCCCTATTTGTCAAATTCCGCCATTTTTGGAGCGCCTATTTGCAATTCTCCCACATTTAGTGGGGTTTTCACTTGACATTGGGCAGAAGTTTGTTTTTGTCATAACTTCTCCAATATTGGACCAATTTGGACGAAAATTTGGTCAATTTTGGGTATTCTAAGCATTCTGAAGAGTTTGGGATAGGTTACAGAGCCAACAGAGGTGTTATTCAGCCACTTTTGCTTCAGGGAAGCTTGGAGAGCCATCAGGGACATGAGGGAAATGGAGTTGTATTGGGCTGTACTTCACTGATTGAGGTGAGACAAAAGTCATTTTTAGCTGATTTTTGTCTTTTGAATTCAATTTCATAGCTAGTTTTTCCTATTTAGGAATTTTTCTCACTGTATAACCAATTTTAGCAACTTAATAAAGCAAGGACATGCCCATTGGGAGCCTTGGACCTGGCAGATGTAGCCTAGGAGGGGTGAACTGCTTCATCATGTTGCTGTGTTATGTTATGGTGTAATTTATCTGCTGTGTATTTCTGATTTAAGATGTTAAACAGTAATTTTAATTAACATTCCCTCACACAAAAACTCAGAAACAGTTACTAAAAACACTTTGTTTAACTTGTAAAACATGGTGAATACTTTGCACAACATTTTCAAATACTTCCATTTTTAGATCATTTGGTATCAGAGCTCAGGATTTGAGTATTAGGAGCTAGAGTTTTACTCTGCATTTGTTTTGTACAAAGATATAGTTGATTTTTTTCAAGTTTTGATGCTTACTAGGCTTAAACTCAAAAGAGGGGAAGGACAATTGGTTAGAGCACAAGCTAATCCTCAACCAAGGAGGGCCAGAGAGCTATTGCCTCCATCATCTATTACACCCCCAAGAGTTATTTAAGAAGCCTCAAGCATGTCTTCGAGAGAAGGAGAAGCTCCAGAAGACGTTGATCCCAAAGAAGAAGAACGGGTATTCCGAAAAGCTTTCCTAGACATGACAGAGATGGTAAGCATACTCTACCAAGAAAGGAATGATAGACTTGCAGATGAAGGGTCTAGAGTCCAGAAAAAAGGAGAGGGCTCTTCAGGAGGAAAGAAAAGTGATTACAAGTCAAAGAAAGGACACGGAGGAAATGGTGATCCACCATCCCCATCTTCATCCTCTTCCTCTACATCATCATCCTCTACTTCGGTGAATCAATATCACAAGTCTCAAAACCTCTGGTAAAAGTCCATTTTTAAAGCTTGACGTTAAATTTGAGTTTCCTATATTTAACAGTGAAGTAAATGCAAAGAAACTTGACAATTAGATAAGACAATTGGAAGTTTACTTGAGGAGACAAAACCTTCATGAAGATGACATCAAGATTCAGTTAGCCTCTTTAAGGATGGAAGGAGCAGCAATGGTATGGTGGGAGGCCAAGACCAAGGATGAAATTAAAAAACATGGTAAGATTACTTTATCATGGGCTGAATTTATTTCCACAATTAAGCAACAATTTTATCCATTAGCTCATTTACAAAAGTCTATCATGAATTGGCAAAATTTTAGACAACTTAAAGGACAAAGTGTTCAAGAATACACTCAAGATTTTAGAAGAAGGAATCTGTTGTTAGGAATTTATTTGCATAGTCAAGATACCTTGCTGAAATATATAGGTGGTTTACATAATTATCTTACACATACTATCCTTATGTTCAATCCTACTAGTCTAGACGAAGTTTGTGTACAAGCTACACATTTAGAAGCTAGAGGGAAACAATATTTTGATGAGAATATGGATAGTGAATTCAAAGACAAGGGGAGGAAAATAAATGCAAACTCTAGGAAAGAAAAAGGAAATTTATTTTGTAAAAATTGTTCCAAAACAAGCCACGATGAAGACCATTGCTGGAAACTTCATCCGGAGCTGAAACCAAAGAAATTTAAAAACAAAGATAAGGCCAAAGAAAAGGGAAAAACAGTTGCAACTGTTGAACAAGACTTAGGGTTTGAATCAGGTGACGAAACTAAAATCATAGCCATGGTACTAAGGAACATAAATTGGAAAGAGATTGTAAAGGAAACAAATCCCAGTTCTAGAAATTTAAACTGTCACATAGAAGCTCAAAAAGAAAAGAGGAGGATAGAGATATTTCATATAAGGATAATCTAAAATCACACAAAGACAGACATGCTATTTGATAGTGGGTCACAAGAAAATCTCATCTCAGAAGACTTAGTCAAGAAGCTGAAACTTGAGACCATACCTCATCCAAAGCCATATCCACTTGGTTGGATTTGCAAGGATGCTAATTTACAAGTTTCAAGGAAGTGCATGTTGCGCTTCGCCATAACAACTCATTATGTTGATTTGGTTGAATTGGATGTAGTACCGCTTGACATTACAGGTGTGGTGTTGGGTAGTCCGTATTTATGACAGAAAAGTGATCTTCTATCGCCATGAGAACAAGTACCATTTGTTCAAGGATGGTAAAGAGTTTATTGTGAGAGCACATCGAAAGAAGCTAGAATCTTCTTTAGTCCTTGCAAGGCAATTGAAAAGGCTTGTTAATGCAAGTCAAAATTTGACTTTGTTGATGGTTAAGCAAAAATATTTTGTACATAATCCTTTTCATGTTATTACTAATATAAATGATGATATGTTTCATCCTGAAAGCAAGTCGAATTTTGAAGAAGACAAGATGTTGCAGAAAGTTCTTTTGGTGTCAATCGGTGCAAAGAACAAAGTGTCGGTGCAGAGTGGTCCAAGAATCCAAAAGATGGAAAAGCATGCAAGAAAAGAGGACAAAAATTTCAGCATGGGTCAATGTTGGTTTCAAAATGGCAGGTTGGTATGGCGAGAAAACTTGGTCGGGATTCGGTGCAAGTACATGGCTCATTTGTCAACAATTCGCCACGAGGACAGTTGGCAAGGTGAATCTCAATTTTAGTTTCCTTTGAAGTTAGACCATTGTAGAAACATTATGTATTCTGCAAATTATAGTTGTTGTTCTAAAAATTTCAAAAATTTGCATCATGACACAATCAAAGTTAGCAACGGTCGATCAACAGATTCAAGGAAGAATTTATCTTTTTATGAGAAGCTCAATTTGATGAAGTCAGGAAAATTTCAGTGGTTCAAGGTTGGAAGAGTGGAGAATCAGTCTCCTCATCTTTAGTTTCTGTAAATCAGAGAGCTTTTGGGGTCCAAAAGCTTCCCATTTGGGAGGTGTGATCAGGTGATCATGTCCAAAGTTGAAAAAATGCTCAAAAATCGAATTTCTCAGAATTGGTTGAAACCTGAACGACCGAATAGGCCTCATCGCTGCAATTTTGGCGCCGCGAACAACACTTAAATTCGACGTCGTATGTGAAAGTTATGCAGGTTGAAGTTTTCAGTATCCTTCAAAAATCCAGTTTGACCAAGGTTGACTTTGAATTTGGAAAATATTAAAAAATAATATTTCGAGAATATTCTGGGAATATTCCTTGGAATATTCCTCAAAATATTCCCTGAGGGCCTATCACATTTTGACAAGTGGCAATGTTTTATTCGTGGTTGGTTTGACTTTTGGTTTTTTGGACCAATGAGGGGCTGCCACGCGGCAGGCTCGGAGGCCGCCATGTGGCCCCTTGCTGGTAGAAATTTTGGAGGTGCAAAATATTTGAGGCCCAACGGATTTGAACCCGCGACCTCGTGCGCACAATCTAAGCAGCCCAACCAACTGGCCTATTCAGTGGTTCTTAACATATGTTGAACAGAGGTTATATTTGAAGTTTCATAATGGTTTGGTTAGGCAGCAAAGGGGGCCAGCCCCCTAATACAAATGACCTCGAGCTGGTGACCATAGCCCTCAGAGCCGGTGGTTAAACATCCGCCCACAAAAAAACCCGTCACATGCGGCCTCGATGCAAGGTTTAATGTTATGGTTATTAAAACACTTTATGCCACGGTTTTCCCGGAGGTTCCGGCGGGGGTCCCATGTGACTCTGCCCGCCTAACATTAAATTAAACATTAAACATTTCTGCCATTTATGAAGTAGTTCCTCCCTTTTTGTCAAATTCTTCCATTTTTGGAGCGCCTATCTGTAGTTCTCCCACATTTAGTGGGGTTTTCACTTGACATTGGGTAGAAGTTTGTTTTTGTCATAACTTCACCAATATTGGACCAATTTGGACGAAATTTTGGTCAATTTTGGGTATTCTGAGAATTCTGGAGAGTTTTGTATAGGTTGCAGAGCCAACAGAGGTTTTCTTCAGCCACATTTGCTTCAGGGAAGCTTGGAGAGCCATTAGGGACATGAGGGAAATGGAGCTGTATTGGGTTGTAATTCACTGATTGAGGTGAAACAAAAGTCATTTTTAGCTGATTTCTATCTTCTAAATTAAATTTAACAGCTGGTTTTTCCTTTTTAGGCATTTTTCTCACTATATAACCAATTTGAGCAACTTAATAGAGCAAGGACATGCCCATTGGGAGCCTTGGACCCGGCAGATGTAGCCCAGGAGGGGTGAACTACCTCATCATGTTGCTGTGTTATGTTATGGTGTAATTTATCTGCTGTGTATTTCTAATTTAAGATGTTAAATAGTAATTTTAATTAACATGACGGAAAAATCTGTCTCGTCCAACAGCAGGGGATCTCCCCGGTAAAAGGTCCCAATTAGTCCCTGAACCGTTTGGAATAGGGATCCCGTCCGAGGTGTGGTTCTGGCTACCACTGATTTCTCCTTTCTTTGGGTCTTGCTTAACCTTCTATAAAACAGTGGGTACACACCTAATAAACTGATACAAGACATATGATTGATGCATTAAATGTACATGCAGCACTATGAGTAGCAAGAGAGAATAATAAAGCATGAAGTCCGAAGGAAGTGTCGTTAGCAACACCTCATTAGGGTCATGCTTGTAAACTGTTCTGACCGCAAAGGAAACAGTTCCTCACGGCAAGAACACCCTTCACTTCATAAAAGTTTAAATGATAACACAAATGCAGATAAACAAAGTCATCAAGATTCACTAAGAAAGTGAAATAAACTCAACCACCATTAACATACTCAACAAACTGTTATGCAACTGTGATGTGAATTAAAGATGCAGTTCCCTTAATCTAAAGATGTTCAGAAATTGAAGATATAATACTCAAGAGTGCTCATACATAAAACAAAAGCAGATCCACAAAGGGATTTTTCAAAATGCTTGTATTCATCATTAAATGTATAATCTACTGGTAATACAATGTACTCTGCTCGAGTCCCAAACAAAAGATCCTTTTACAAGCTCCCGAAGGAGTATTTATAATGAAAAACCTACCCTTTGGGCTTCCTTGACTTTTCATCTTCTTGACCGTTGGGCTGCCTTGCGACCCAGTCTTTTCTGCAACCTGTGACCTGAGCTGTGGTTGCGACCTGCGACCTGACTCGGTCGCAGGGTTGCGAGGTCGCGGATCGTGGAAAAAGATGAAAATGCGACCCTGCGACCTTGCGACTAGGTCGCGGGGTCGCAACTTTCGGGAAAAATCAGAGGTGCGACCATGCGACCTCATCAGATCTGCGACCTGCGACCTCCTGGGATTTGCGATCTGCGACTTCAAGCAGATCTGCGGATTTTATAGCAGTGTTCCTCATCTCACGTTCTTCGCTTTGAAAACTGGTCCTCCTGCTTGCTGGGAAAAACTCCAACTCATCGTGCAAACAGAAAGGTTATTCCTGCAATAAAATAACACAGGTCACATGTATTCATGACTGAATAATAATAATTCTAAGGGCATTTTAATCAATTGTAGAAATGAAAATAATAACTTAGACCCCTGTGAGGTCAAGACTTTGTCATCAAAGAGAATGGCATGTGCAGGCTTTCCCTGCGCCTCTTCAACTACTGTAAATGCATATTAGTATGGTTGTAGACCGAAATTGAAATGCAGACTCAATTGAACGGCAGTGTTGATTTGGGCCACATGCTGTTGTATTCTCCACAACGAAAACTATGATGGGCTCTAATGATACTTTCATCATGTTCGAAAGTTTGCGCCAAGATATTAATAAGGGAAAGCCCCTTCGACATGGGGTTGGTCTGAGCGATAATTAAATGAAAATTCCTTTGTTAAATATAAGGAGTGATCCTTCGAACGATAGCTCCCAATTCTTTGAACAGGGCTCACGAGTCTGCATGTTTGAGGGTGTTGTACTGTGGTAGCCCGACATGGAGGGAGAAACGTGACTCCTTGGTGAGGTCGCAAAGTCGCATAGTAGTGGGGGTCGCACTGTTGACCCGTTGTTGAGTTTCTGCGACTAGCGACCCATAAAAAATGCGAACTAATGCTTTTCATGGACTGCGACCTCACAACCTGCCACAGCTTCACGTAGGTCGCAAAACCTGCTGTTTGGTCATTGTGCGACCCTACGACTGGTCGCAGCTTCATGTGGGTCGCATGATCTGTTGTTTGAGCATTGTGCGACCTTGCAACTGGTCTCAGCTTCACTTAGGTCGCAAGATCTGCTATTTGTGTTTTTTTCATCAACGATGCATCGTAAAGGCCACCGTCCTCCTGATCGTGACGAGACCGTTACGGCTAAAACTACGTGCATGCGTTTTGAATGAAACAGTATCGCTTTCGAACTGGATCAACACATCCTTTGACACACGACGGAGAGCCAAGAATCACGCCGTGGACTTCCTCATGCACGCTGCAACTGCGCTTCCCATGGTTTAAGTCTTCGTTGTAACGGCAACAAGAGGAAAACACCCTCCATGCGCGGCTTTAATTGAGAATAGAAAAGGCAATGTACGCCTCTCATGATAGAAAGCGAGTGGAGAATGGTAAACAATTGGTAATGACCGAAATTGGTGCTGACGAGAACGTCGAACCCGCTCCATTTTAGCCTTAAGTAACGAGGAGACCAAGTTAAAAAACCAAAGTTGCAAATAACACCAATTATTGTTATTAAACCTTCCTTCATGGCTTTGGACGACTTTTGACTATATTGAACCGGCATTATCATAATATGTTGGCTGCCACTCCAGGTTGGTCATGCCCATGTGTCGAACGTAAATTTTGACCATCATTATCTCTGCTTTAACGTTCACCATAATTCAAGTCTCCACCGGCGCCATGCTTGCATGTTATCATAGATTTATTACGATGTTGGGCTTCACAAAATATGGCCGTTATATGTATATGCCGCGCATGTTTATTATGGATTGAAAACCTGGCATCAGACGTGTGGCTCCATGCAACGTTTTATATGGTTATGCTCGCCACCTCACATGGTTTTGAAAACATGTGTTTCAATGTAAGTTGTTTGACCGTCAACCCTGCCCTCTTTTGACCATAAATGTCACAATGCCATGGTGGGTTAGTTATGATGTTTCGCTCCCATATATCCATTCCAACATTGAAAAACTCAATATACACTTTGGTTTGGAAACCATATGGGTTTGCGCCTTGGTGTAAATTTGCAATGTAACCTTGGCCCATGAATGCGTGCCCACTTGCAACGGTTTCACATAGTTCTGCTCCCACGATCTCCTATGATTTTGACACCATATGATTTTTTTACTTGCCTTGTTTTAATTATATAATATCAAAACCATAACCTTGGTCCATCGAGTGTGCGTCCACCGTGTAGCTTTAAGTTCAACAAAGACTTGCTTCTCACAGGTGCGTTTAGATATTCGAAATTTTGCCGAAAATATTAATGCACCAATTTCCCAAAAAATCAAGCCTAAATCTCACCAACAAACCTACACCTGTACTTTGATGGATGATGAGGTACTGAAAGAAGAAAATCCAAAATTAATCACCGAATTGACAGTGGTGACTCTTCAAATACTTATCATGACGCACTTTGAACCTGTGAACCATTTCATTCAACTGCGGGAAAGTAGAAAATCCCTTTTAGCTGTGCAATTGTCTTGTCACCATCAGCATGTGCACTTTCACAATGCATTTTGGCACGAAAAGCCTTGAGTGATATTTTCGTCCTCTAGGGAATTCTTCTGAGTCCGCTTTGTTCACCGGGCTATACTTCAGGCTAGACTTGTCAAAGTGGTGGAATATGTTCCTTTGCGTGCAGACCTCGGCATGGATCTGACATTGTGCAGGATCTTCAAAATTTCCTTTTTGAATTTATGCTTATTTTGTCTCCTCCTAAAATAGCAGCAATAGGGATTGTTTCTTGATCAGCACCCCCACCAAAATGCAGCTTCCTGATAATTATGTCTTCATCATTTCATCCTCAAATACTCTTATCCTCAAGGTCATCAAGAGCTGATAGAGCAACACCATGATGAGTAAGCATGTCATCTTCTTCCAACTGATAAAGTGTATTTTCCTTCTTAAGCATTTGTGACTGTCGCTCACTCTGGAATCTAATGATAGCCTTATCTGCATCTTTAAGAGCGTCATCATTTTCCCCAGACCGCATGTCCAAGAAAACATCAGCATTTCCACTTTGTGTGTATTCTTGTAAGAGAGTCTTCTTTCTCGTGATTGACAACTTCCCTAACCATTGTGCTCTTGTTATTTGGGTTCCAATCTCTTCTTCCTAACGCGATGGTGACAGTCTGGGGTATATCATCTGTGGGATCGCCTGCACGTAACATTATAACACTAATTAGTTTACAATTACCTTTTAGAGAATGGTGCCCCCCAAATAATAAATATTAGACCATGAGCTCAGCGACGTGCTAAAACAAAGTTCCTAGACAATCCATGATGCAAGCGCTCTTGATGTAATTACACACAAGTTTCCATTTGAATGTATGCACGGCGATCCTCCGCACATGGCGTGATTGCAACCACAGCATCTGATTATGATGGTGAGGAAGCTCGTGAGGGGTTGGGGATAGGTCGGTGGGATGTCACTAACTGCAGGTTGGGTGAAAGACTTTAACACCTAAGCGAGCAGAGGGGGAACCCAAAATTTTAAATATACCCAAAATTTTGGGTGGTGTTGTAGCGGCTACAACAAATGGTGAACTACTGGTAGAATCCAGCATCTCTGTCACTATCACAACAAAATTCTGAGTCCGGATAGTGATGCAAGGGAATATTGAACAAGTTCTGCGGGTACCCTTTGTATTACTTTGGCCCCTTTACAGGTATGCCTAATCCTTGTGCCTCAGCATAGGTCTCGCTAATCAGAAACACATCAAAGAGAAAACTCACAGACGCCCGTAGCTTGCTGATGATGTGAAGAGTAAGGTAGTGGGTTTATTATTCTCAGAATTTTTAAAGTAAGTTATCGGTGTTGCTCCGCTGCCAGCAGGCCTGGACAGTACCCTGGCGGAGTCACTTCAAGAAATCACAAACGTTGCTCTGCTGCCAGCAAGCCTGGTTAGTACCACGGCGGAGTCGTTGCATTACCTCTCTGCACAGGAAGCCTTTCTCAATCCTTTACCCTTATTTGTTTCATGTGCTTACAACACTTATTTTCATGTTCTCGTGGAACTTATTTTTCATGGGCGGATGAGGGATCCCGACTTATTTTATGAGCAAGAGAGGTTGTTTCTTGTTTTACAGAAACTGAAAGATATCCTGATTTGGGTTTGCCCTTGTGCCAAACCTTCAAATCCCATTTACCACAATAGGCGAAGCGTGCAAACAGATCATTTTAGGGTGTCCAAGACGATGCTGGGCACAAGGCTTAGGCTACGGGTATGGGCCATTCAAACTCATTAGGTCTCCCACGAGCAACTGGCTCGTATCTCCCCGACTAAATAATTTTAGACTCATAGGCATCTCATTGAGAATGCGACCTCGATGACTTGTCCTGAGAGAAAGTTGCCTCTTGAGATAGCCACCGCAACCTCACGCAAAATGACGGGGTTACTGTTTCAGCAATCGAGACAAAACAAGACCGCAAGGTGGTAAAGTTGTAATGAGGGCTCATGAAGTGGCAGGCGATATGACAGAAAATTGATGTGAGAAAGAGAGTGTACGACACAATGTAATAGGCGAGGCTCAAGATGCAATGCAAGCCATGTGCGAGGATGATCAACCAGTCGTAGGTGGAAAAGAGGCGCAATACAAGCAATGATTATTTATGCAGCAATAAGCAACTGAAAAGGAGATGAAAGAAAAATACTTGTAACATGATGATGCCTAGGATATTAATCGTAAACAAGAATTAAAAAACACACTTTCAAATTATGAAGTAAAAATTTGGCAAGTAAACCTAATTAACTTTGAACTAAAAATTTTATTGCAGGTCCTAGCTAGCCTACACCTAAACCCTAGTTTAACCGATGATGCGGCGGGTTATGTAAAATCAGCTTTCCAGTGCAGCCACCGCATTAGTTCCTGACCTGCAAGAACAATAATGATCAGGATCAGAGCTAGTATCCAAAAAAGTGCAGTGACAACAAAAATTACCTGAGGAGCAGGTGAAACAGCAAGATGATCATAGATACTTACCAAAGAACATGCCAGAATAGATTGTGCAAGCTGAATCCCGCTCTCATCTTGATACACAGCAATATGTTCTTGAAACTCAACATTTATAAATGACACACATTCATTCATGCACAATCCAAGGTCTGATGGGCGCTGGGTAAGCCACCGCCTATTTTCAGGCACATCAACCGGATAGGGTTGGTCGAGTTGACCGGCGATCTCATCATGGTGTTGAGGACCATCAGTTTTATGGAATGGAAACAATAATCAAGTGCCAGGCGAATTATAGATGCATGCACATCCAAGCGTAGAAACCCTAGTTTCAAAAACCCTAGTCCGGGGTCGCTCCTCGGTTTGGTCAAGGGTATGGGGATCTGAATCCGCGTTTAGTGGAGCCTGAAATTCCTCACTGCCTTGAACAAAATCCAGACCTTCGAGCGGGGGGTTTCCCAACGTCGATTGCTTGGCGAGATAAACAGGCGAATGGGCGTGATCATCAATTGTAGTGATTGGAAAGATATCAGTGAGCTCTATATCAGTTCGGCGAAATGTTTGCGCGCTAAAAGATTGATGATCCAATGTATCAGATTCTTTAGATTCGCCAGGATGGGGTGGATTTATTGTAAGGTTTCCGGGCAGTTGAGGGATTTGGGAAAAATCACATGTTAGTGTCTGATTGCAAGTGGTACTGGCTGGGCAACAACTGGAAAGATCAGAGACAATGGCTGGCGTTTTCTTGCCAGTGAATAAATTGGGGTATATCTATTGTTGCACACCAACTATTGGGGGATAGGAATATGTGCTCAGGGAAACCTCATGAGAATGAAAAATACGCCCAGACGAAATGATATCCGACGTGGCTATGCTGGGAGAAGCATGGTACTTGGGAGTCATTATTTCATAAACCCTAACTTGAGAAACCTTGATTGGAGTTGTTTGAGGGGCCTTGTCAGGATCAGAAGGACTAGGGGTAATGGCTGGCATAAGTGTAAGCACCTCGATCCCCTGATGGGTACTTGAATCTTCCCAAAGCGAATCATCGAATTCTGGTGTCTTCATATGGTTGGCAAAGAGATGCAAGTGATAGTCCTCAGTGGTATGATGGAATATGTTTTCCGATAAGCAGGGATCGCTATAACCATTGGTTTGATAAAGTTGGGTACCCGGCATGTTGGGCTCCCCAAGAGTTACCGACTGGGATGGATCAATAAAGAGGAAATCTTGAGGTTGCCCAGATAGAAAATCGCTCCTATGGCTATCTAAAGATTCCGAGTGAGAAAGGTCAGATTTAAAAGATTCATGGATTTTGAACTGTGATTGCGAAACACCATCTGCGTGCTTATGATTGTCGCCAATACCAGTATAAGGAAATTTTGAATGTCTCGAAGAAATTACTAGTGTGGCGGGATCGGGAAACCAACCGGGGAATAATGAACGAACAGATTGAGTCGCAGGGGCGTTAACCATACAAGGCTTTTCAACACGTGCATTCGTGTCATTTAGAGAAAACAATGATCTGGCAGGCCTTGTAAGGGAATCAACTTTATGCGGGGTAGGAGTCGATTCATAATCCGTATGTGAACCAAATTTAGGTTTGTGTCCAGGGAGACACCGAGTAGGCTCGAGGTAGGTTTCATGAACCGAGAGAGATAATGAGCCACTATGGTTTTCAAACTCTGATTCAACATGGTGCGTGAAAGATTCAAAGGTAGTGCAATAGGCTTTATCCTCTTTCCAGTGTCTATCCTTGCTCAGGACTTTCGAGGTCACAACTCCACTCCCAGACAACTCAGGAGGAGGGGCGAGAATATCACAAATAGCAACACTCTCCTTGGAGGCCTGAATGAGGTCTGGACTCGGGGAGATGGACAATGAAGCATTAGGGACAAATTCTGAACAACCGGTAACTTGCGGGTTATCATAGGGAACACTAGGATCTAACTGAAATTGTTCAAGGGAAACGAGAATCACATACCTGAACTGTTCACTTAAACATTTCCAATCAACATCCCTTTCAGGGAACTCAAAACAATAATGAACAAATCTGATAGAGAATTCATCCAGAGATTCCTGAGGTTCCATTCTAATGTCATTTAGCTTTATCACTACACTTTACAAATCGTACCTGTGAAAAGCTTGTCGCAATTCATTGGCGAGTTGTTCAAACAAATGGATGGAAGCTTCCGGAAATGTGCGGCACCATTGCTTAACGTGACCTTCGAGAGTGAGGAAGAAAAGAAAACAAATCAAACCTTCATCACCAATTTCGTATCACTCACCAAAGTCACAAAAATATAAAAAGTGTTGTGTTATGGACACCCCATTTTCACCATCGAATTTTAACTGGGACAAGTGATACATAAGTTCATCGGGGATGAAGTATCGAGGCTCATAAAACTCCGACAAACATCTCGGGATAATGATTTTGGAAAGAGCCATTACAGATATTAGATTAACTGTAGGCTCTAAGGGCTCAGCTTGTCATCTGGCCCTCCTTCTAGCGCCAATTCTGTTGACAGGAAAATCTGTCCCGTCCAACAGCAGGGGATCTCCCCGGTAAAAGGTCCCAATTAGACCTTGAACCGTTTGGAATAGGGATCCCGTCCGGGGTGTGGGTCCGGCTACCACTGATTTCTCCTTTCTTTGGGTCTCGCTTAACCTTCTATAAAATAGTGGGTACACACCTAATCAACTGATACAAGACATATGATTGATGCATTAAATGTACATGCAGCACTATGAGTAGCAAGAGAGAATAATAAAGCATGAAGTCCGAAGGAAGTGTCGTTAGCAACACTTCATTAGGGTCATGCTTGTAAACTGTTTTGACCGCAAAGGAAACAGTTCCTCACGACAAGAACACCCTTCACTTCCTAAAAGTTTAAATGATAACACAAACGCAGATAAACAAAGTCATCAACATTTGCTAAGAAAGTGAAATAAAATCAACCACCATTAACATACTCAGAAAACTGTTATGCAACTGTGATGTGAATTAAAGATGCAGTTCCCTTAATCTAAAGATGTTCAGAAACTGAAGATATAATACTCAAGAGTGCTCATACATAAAACAACAGCAGATCCACAAAGGGATTTTTCAAAATGCTTGTATTCATAATTAAATGTATAATCTATTGGTAATACAATGTACTATGCTCGAGTCCCAAACAAAAGATCCTTTTACAAGCTCCCGAAGGAGTATTTATAATGCAAAACCTGCCCTTTGGGCTTCCTTGACTTTTCATCTTTTTGACCGTTGGGCTGCCTTGCGACCCAGTCTTTTTTGCGACCTGCGACCTGAGCTGTGGTTGCGACCTGCGACCTGACTCGGTCGCGGGGTCAGAGGTTGTAAGAAAATGTCCAAGGTGCGACCTTGCGACCTTGCGACCTTGCGACTGGGTCGCAGGGTCGCGGGGTCGCGGATCGTGGAAAAAGATGAAAATGCGACCCTGCGACCTTGCGACTAGGTCGCTGGGTCGCGGGGTCGCAACTTTCGAGAAAAATCAGAGGTGCGACCTTGCGACCTCATTAGATCTGTGACCTACGACCTCTTGGGATTTGTGACCTGCGACTTCAAGCAGATCTGTGGATTTTATAGCAGTGTTCCTCATCTCACGTTCTTCGCTTTGAAAACTGGTCCTCTTGCTTGCTGGGAAAAACTCCAACTCATCGTGCAAACAGAAAGGTTCTTCCTGCAATAAAATAACACAGGTCACATGTCTTCATGATTGAATAATAATAATGCTAAGGGCATTTTAATCAATTGCAGAAATGAAAATAATAACTTAGACCCCTGTGCGGTCAAGACTTTGTCATCAGAGAGAATGGCATGTGCAGGCTTTCCCTGTGCCTCTTCAACTACTATAAATTCATATTAGTATGGTTGTAGACCGAGTTCGAAATGCAGACTCAATTGAACGACAGTGTTGATTTGGGCCACATGCTGTTGTATTCTCCACAACGAAAACTATGATGGGCTCTAATGATACTTTCGTCATGTTCGAAATTTTGCGCCAAGATATTAATAAGGGAACGCCCCTTCGACATGGGGTTGGTCTGAGCGATAATTAAATGAAAAGTCCTTTGTTAAATATAAGGAGTGATCCTTCGAACGATAGCTCCCAATTCTTTGAACAGGGCTCACGAGTCTGCATGTTTGAGGGTGTTGTACTGTGGTAGCCCCACATGGAGGGAGAAACGAGACTCCTTGGTGAGGTCGCAGAGTCGCATAGTAGTGGGGGTCGCATTGTTGACCCGTTTTTGAGTTTCTGCGACTAGAGACCCAGAAAAAATGCGAACTACTGCTTTTCATGGACTGCGACCTCACGACCTGCCATAGCTTCACGTAGGTCGCAAAACCTGCCGTTTGGTCACTGTGCGACCCTGCGACTGGTCGCAGCTTCACGTGGGTCGCACGATTTGCTGTTTGAGCATTGTGTGACCTTGCGACTGGTCGCAGCTTCACTTAGGTCGCAAGATCTGCTATTTGTGTTTTGTTCATCAACGATGCATCGTAAAGGCCACCGTCCTCCTAATGGTGACGAGACCGTTATGGCTAAAACTGCGTGCATGCATTTTGAATGAAACAGTATCGCTTTCGAACTGGATCAACACATCCTTTGACACACAGCGGAGAGCCAAGAATCACGCCGTGGACTGCTTCATGCGCGCTGCAACTGCGCTTCCCATGGTTTAAGTCTTCGTTGTAACGGCAAAAAGAGGAAAACACCCTCCATGCGCGGCTTTAATTGGGAATAGAAAAGGCAATGTACGCCTCTCATGATAGAAAGCGAGTGGAGAACGGTAAACAACTGGTAATGACCGAAATCGATGCTGACGAGAACGTTGAACCCGCTCCATTTCAGCCTTAAGTAATGAGGAGACCGAGTTAAAAAACCGAAGTTGCAAATAACACCAATTATCACTATTATACCTCCGTTCATGGCTTTGGACGACTTTTGACTATATTGAACCGGCGTTATCATAATATGTTGGCTGCCACTCCAGGTTGGTCATGCCCATGTGTCGAACGCAAATTTTGACCATCATTATCTCCGCTTTAATGTTCACCATAATTCAAATATCCACCGGCACCATGCTTGCATGTTATCATAGATTTATTACGATGTTGGGCTTCACAAAATCTGGCCGTTATACGTATATGCCGCGCATGTGTATTATGGATTGAAAACCTGGCATCGGATGTGTGGCTCCATGCAATGTTTTATATGGTTCTGCTCGCCACCTCACATGGTTTTGAAAACGTGTGTTTCAACGTAAGTTGTTTGACCGTCAACCCTGCCCTCTTTTGACCATAAATGTCACAATGCCGTGGTGGGTTAGTTATGATGTTTCGCTCCCATATATCCATTCCAACTTTGAAAACCTCAACATACACTATGGTTTGGAAACCATATGGGTTTGTGCCTTGGTGTAAATTTACAATGTAACCTTGGCCCATGAATGCGCGCCCACTTGCAACGTTTTCACATAGTTCTGCTCCCACGATCTCCTATGATTTTGACACCATATGATTTTTTTACTTGCCTTGTTTTAATTATATAATATCAAAACCATAAACTTGGTCCATCGAGTGTGCGTCCACCATGTAGCTTTAAGTTCAACAAAGACTTGCTTCTCACAGGTGCGTTTAGATATTCGAAATTTTTCCGAAACTATTAATGCACCAATTTCCCGAACAATCAAGCCTAAATCTCGCCAACAAACCTACACCTGTACTTTGATGGATGATGAGGTACTGAAAGAAGAAAATCCAAAATTAATCACCGAATTAACAGTGGTGACTCTTCAAATACTTATCATGACGCATTTTGAAACTGTGAACCATTTCATTCAACTGCGGGAAAGTAGAAAATCCCTTTTAGCTGTGCAATTATCTTGCCACCATCAGCATGTGCGCTTTCACACTGCATTTTGGCACGAAAAGCCTTGAGTGAGATTGTCGTCCTCTAGGGAATTCTTCTGAGTCCGCTTTGTTCACCGGGCTATACTTCAGGCTAGACTTGTCAAAGTGGTGGAATATGTTCCTTTGCGTGCAGACCTCGGCATGGATCTGATATTGTGCAGGATCTTCAAAATTTCCTTTTTGAATTTATGCTTATTTTGTCTCCTCCTAAAATAGTAGCAATAGGGATTGTTTCTTGATCAACACCCCCACCAAAATGCAGCTTCCTGGTAATTATTTCTTCATCATTTCATCCTCAAATACTCTTATCCTCAAGGTCATTAAGAGCTGATAGAGCAACACCATGATGAGTAAGCATGTCATCTTCTTCCAACTGATAAAGTGTATTTTCCTTCTTAAGCATTTGTGACTGTCGCTCACTCTGGAATCTAATGATAGCCTTATCTGCATCTTTAAGAGCGTCATCATTTTCCCCAGACCGCATGTCCAAGAAAACATTAGCTTTGCCACTTTGTGTGTATTCTTGTAAGAGAGTCTTCTTTCTCGTGATTGAAAACTTCCCTAACCATTGTGCTCTTGTTAGTTGGGTTCCAATCTCTTCTTCCTAACGCGATGGTGACAGTCTGGGGTATATCATCTGTGGGATCGCCTGCACGTAACATTATAACACTAATTAGTTTACAGTTACCTTTTAGAGAATGGTGCCCCCCAAATAATAAATATTAGACCATGAGCTCAGCGGCATGCTAAAACAAAGTGCCTGGAAAATCCATGATGCAAGCGCTCTTGATGTAATTACACACAAGTTTCCATTTGAATGTATGCATGGAAATCCTCCGCACATGGCGTGATTGCAACCACAGCATCTGATTATGATGGTGAGGAAGCTCGTGAGGGATTGGGGATAGGTCGGTGGGATGTCACTGACTACAGGTCGGGTGAAATACTTTAACGCCTAAGCGAGCAGAGGGGGAACCCGAAATTTTAAATATACCCAAAATTTTGGGTGGTGTTGTAGCGGCTACAACACATTCCCTCACATAAAAACTCAGAAAAAGTTACCAAAAACACTTTGTTTAACTTGAAAAACATGGAGAATACTTTGCACACTTAATTTAATGGAAATGGATACTTTGCACAACATTTTCAAATACTTCCATTTTCAGATCAATAATGGTTGAGGGATTCATGGAAAACTTCAATAAGATACTTCGAGAGATGGTTGAACTAAAGGTCAAAGTAAAACATAGTTGTTGCACAGAAGCTCTCTACAACCTAGTATGGGAGAGATGTTTTCACATAACATTATATTTAAAAATATTAAAATAATAATTTAAATAAATAAATAAAAAATATTAATAAAAAAAAAAAATTAATGTCAGCAGTAATTAAAATACTTCAATTTTCACCTTAAATTTACCTTTTAGTATGAATAAGAAATGCAATTTCTTCACTAGTTACTATGGAGATGACAATAAATAATATTATTGATATTACATGATGTGTAGTTCATTCTACATTTAGTTTATATGTGATATTTAAAACACAAATATATTAATAACAAAAAATATTTCTTAAAATATTTAAATGTCCATATTAATTAAAAAATTATTATATTTTCACTTTAGACATGTAATTTATTCTATTTCTAATATAGAGTTGATATAAAAGATTTTGATATGTAATATTTGGAAAATAATAATAATAAAAATAATCAAATGTAATGTGGAGAATATGAATTATAAATAAAATATTTCAATGTCAATTACATATATATTATACCAGCCTAGATCCATCTTAACACCTATCTACCAAGGGAGGAGAGGGATCAAGCCTAGATCCATCTTAACTCCGATCTACCAAGCCACGAGAGAGATCAAACCTCTTTTCACTCTAAAAGATGTTTGTTTGAATCTCTTTTCACTCTAAAAAAATGTTTGTTTGCATCCCTCTTAGCTCTTGATAGATCATAAGTTAAAATTGATCTAGACTAGTTATGTTCACCTATAATTGTATAAATAGACCATTTGTACAATGTAATTATACAAGAGAATGTTTATTTAATATATTGTTCTCTTAAGAGTGGTTTGGGTCTAAATTCTTTACCCCTTATTTCTTAATTGGCTATTAAAGCCAACAAATACATACTTCATGTGATTTAAACTCCATGTGATTTAAGCCAAGGTGTTTAACAATAACATAAAGATTTTGGAGTAATTTAGGTAGCATAAGATAATAGTACATGTGAATATTTACACTTTGTTTTGTGTGAGCCTAACACTAAAAAAATAAAAATAAAATTGGTTAACCACTTTAACATCGTATTCATTGCCCATTAATAGTAATTATTTATTTTTTTAACCAATAATATGTGTTTATTCCATGTTATTGTTGTGCATTTTTCTTGTTATTAGTTTACATATATTTCCTGTTACTACTCAACAATCATCACACTCTATTACTCATCACATTCTATTACAAAATGCATGACATCTATTCAAACATTATTTATAAGTTTAATTATTTTAATAACTTGTTGGGTTGAGAGGCTTATTCTACAAACCTGTATAAGGTTGTTCAACCCTGTATAAGGTTGTTCGTACGTGAGGCTCATAAAAAAAATGTAAAAAATGTAAAAATAAACAATTACAAATCTATTAAAAAATATAAATAAACCTAAGATATGGTAAATAAATAAAACCTCTTTCTATACTTACTCGAGAGGTATGGTAAATAAATAAAAATATAAATAGACTAGAGGTATGGTAAATAAATAAAACCTCTTTTTATATTTACTCCATAAACCTCTTTATATTTAGGAACACTAGAAAATAGGTTCTATTTAAGCAAAGCATATGGGCCAAATTATTATTAATACCATGCAAAAAAAACATTATTAACCGGCCCTAATATTAATATCAAAATATTATTATTATTGTTATTATTATTATTATTATTAAATCTAATATTCATATTAATATATTATAATATTAATATTATTAAATTTAATAACTTTGGATTAATACAATATTAAATTTGTTATATTATAATATATATTAATACATCATGATATATATTAACTCTAGATATATATGGGAGGGAATAACAAAGACATAGAGTGATAGAGGTGGAGAGATGTGAAGTAGTAAGGGAGAGATGAAGATAAAATGAAGGAGAGAGAGAAGTGACAAGGGAGAGATGGAGAGAGAGTGTGTATGTTTGGGGTGAGATAAAGAGACAAAGTAGGAGATATGGAGAGAGAAGAGGAGGGATATAATAACAGATTTGGAGAGAGAGAGAGATAGAGAGAGAGAGAGAGAGAGGTTGGATAGAAAGGGAGAGAGAGGAAGGAAGAGAGAGGATGTGAGAGAGTGGAGAGATGGAGGGAAAGAGATATGGAGTTGGGGGGGCAGAGAGAGGGAGCTACGAAGAATACATAGAGAGAGAAATGTGGAGAGAGAGAGGGAGTGATAAGGAAGATGGAGAGAGAGAGAGAGGACAACAAGAGTAAAGAGAGATAAAAGCAGGGGAGAGGGAGAGAAGGGGAAGACAAAAGCAGAGGACAAAAAATTCAATAGGTTGGAAAGTTTTTTTTTTAATAACTTCATTAATTTTAATTTATGCCCATGGGCCATCATATTTTAACTATAAAAATGCCCCATATATATTACATGGTTTATGTCTACTATAATCTCAAGTTCTAGGTAAAGTATTGAAGATATAGAAGCCATTTCACTGGATCTAGGTTGGTTTCAGTCCTGTGCGACGAAGGAAAATCTATTGAAGATATGATTAATTTGATCAATAATATGTAAATATATCAAATATTAATATAATCATTTTAAATGTGATAAATATGTCTTAGATTAACCTGGTCATTTTAATTTTAAATTTTCTTAGTTACCTCACTTTGTTGAGATGATAAATATTGTTAATAACTTTAATGATGAAAAAAGATGAAATGCAAATTTTGAATGAAAAGTGACAATAATAGTGTTGAATGATAGAAAATGTGAATAATAAGAATGTTGTCCATTAGAAATAGTCTTCATTGTAATCAATCTCAAACTATTTTCTTCTACTATTCTTATTGTCACCCTTGTTAGATTTGTCATCTTTTCATATAGTAAACCATTTAAACCTTTAGCTCGAGTTGTTGTAGTAAACATCATACCCTGTCTCTCTTGCTCTCCAATATTAATAGGCTGAATTACTATAACACAAAAATCAATGTACATTGTCAATAATTTTTTGTGCTTACATTGAAATCAATGCACATTTTTAATCCAATCACTTCAAAATTAATGTACCATCATAGATCCAATACATCAAATAAAAAATCAACGTCTACACTAAAATCAATGCATCTAATGAAAGCAATCAAATAATATTAGAAAACAACTTCTACACTGAAATCAATGCATCTAATGGAAGCAATCAAATAGGATTAGAAATTAACATTTACACTCAAATCAATGCATCTAGTTAAAGTAAGCAAATAAGATTAGAAACCAACATCTACATTGAAATCAATGAATTTAGTGAGAGAAATCAAATAGGATTAGAAATCATCATCTACACTGAAATAAATGCATTTAGCAATCAAATAGGATTAGAAATCATCTACATTGAAATCAATGCATCTAGTGCAAGAAATCTGAATTATAATTAGAAATTAACATATAGAATGAAATCAATGTAGCCAGTGCAAGCAATAAAATAGGATTAGAAGTTACCATCAACACTGAAATCAAAGCATTAACTGGAAGAAATAAAATAGGATTATAAATAATCTACATTGAAATCAATGCAATAGTGAAAGCAATCAAATATCATTAGAAATCAATATCTACACTAAAATCAATGCATCAAGTGCAAACAATCAAATAGGATTAGAAATCACCATCTACACTGAATCAATGCATCTAGTGCAAGCAATCAAATAGGATTATAAATCACCATATACACTGAATTCAATGCATCTAGTGCAAGAAATATTCTTCCTTCTCTCTCCTCTCCATATATATCTATATCTCCCTCCATCTCTCCTTGTTTTTCTCTTTATCTTAACCCCCCCCAAACACACACACTCTCCCACACCATATCTATCAATCTCTGTATTTGTCCCTCCCTCTCTCCATATCTCCCTTCTTCCCTCTCTTCACCTTCCATATATATCTCTATCTTCCCCTTCTCTCCCTCTCCCCCGCTTCTATCTCTCTTTCCTCTTGTTGTCCTCTCTCTCCCTCTCCATATTCCTTATGACTCCCTCTCTCTCTCCACCTTTATCTCTCTATGTATTTCTTCTTACCTCCCTCTCTCCACCCCTCCAACTCCATATATATTTCCCTCCATCTCTCCACTCTCTCACATCCTCTCTCTCCCTTTCTCTCCCACCTCTCTCTCTCTCTCTCTCTCCAACTCTGTTACTATATCCCTCCCTCTCACTTTCTCTCCATATCTCCTTCTTTGTCTCTTTATCTCACCCCAAACGTACACACTCTCTCTCCATCTCTTTCTTGTCACTCCCTCTCTCTCTTCACTTCTCACTCTATATTTCTTTCTTCTTCCCTCCCTCTGTCACCCTCCAACTCCATCTCTCTATCTATACCTCTCTCCTCCTCTCTCCCTCCCTCTCTCCTCCTATCTCTCAAGTCCTCTCTCTCTTCCTTCCTCTCTCTCCATTTCTATCCTACTCCCATCTCTCTCCTTCTCTCTCCTATTCTCTCAATCTCTCCTTCTTTGTCTCTTTATCTCACCCCTAAACATACACACTCTCTCTTTCCATTTCTCAATTTTTATGTATTTCTTCTTCCCTCCATCTCCCACTCCAACTCCATATCTCTATCCCTCCCTCTCTCCTCCTCTCTCCTCCTCTCTCTCTCTCTCTCTCTCTCTCTCCCTCTATGCTCTCGAATCCTCTCATTATCTTCCTCCCTCTCTCCTTCCCCTCCCCCTACCCCCTCTATCTTTGTGTCTCCCTCTCCATTTCTTACCCTTCTCTACCTATCTCACTCCTCTCCCTCTCTCTCTCTTTATTTCTCCTCTCCCCTCTCCTTCACTTTATCTTCATCTCTCCCTTGTAACTCCCCATCTCTCCACCTCTCACTAGAAAATTTTGCGGAAATTCCGACGGCCAATTCGTCGCTATTCCGACACATAGTCGTCGCAAGAGCGACAGTTCGAGGGCGGGCAAAACGTGGTTTACCATACCGTCGCAGTTCTGACGCAATTAAAAAGTGTCGCACTATCGACACTTTTTCCGTCGCTTCCAAACAAGCGTCACTTTTCCGACGTTTCCCAATCCGTCGCGCTTCCGACCTTTGTAAATTGTCGCACTTCCGACGAAATGTGGTCCGACGTTTTGAACGTCGCTCTTCCGACGTCTATAAACTCTCACAATTACGAAGAAATGTGGTCCGACATTTTGAACGTCGCTCGTCCGACGTTTTTATACTGTCGCTCTTCCAACGTTTCTAATCTGTCGCAATTCTGACACTTACAAGGCATCGGTATAGCGACGACAGGTTCAATTTCAAAAAAAAAAAAAAATGAAACTTTAAAAGAGGAAAAACGTTGTTTTGAATATATTATATGAAGTAAAACAGTCCATGAAGTCATTAAATTTTCACATCTGAAGATTGGAACCCAAATATCCATCCGGAAAAGTGGAAGTCCCACCCCAGACAGTGATAGAAAAATACCCCATGTCACATACAGGGACATGATATAAAACCCAGTAACGGTCCACATGGAGATTATCGACAATCTGAGAAAGCATCCAAATATGCCCGAGGCATCTATAAGAAAGTGAAATAGTAGTATGTAGAATAGTAAAGCAGCAGATAGAGTACCGACGTCCATTGTTCCAAATACAAATTAAAGTACCCAAAATCCTTGAACAGAGAAAAACGCTAATCATGTGAGGAGTGTGATATGTCCAAAATATAAAAAGACCATAAGACCATATCAATAAACCAGCAACATAGACCAGCATCGCTAGTTTTGAAGGCAGAGTGATAAACATTAATCATTTTTTTTTTCACAAGAGAAAAAACGTTGTTTTGAATATATTATATAAAGTAAAACAATCCATGAAGTCATTACATTTTCACATCTGAAGATTGGAACCCAAATATCCATCCAGAAAAGTGGAAGTCCCACCCCAGACAGTGATAGAAAAATACCCCATGTCACATATAGGGACTTGATATAAAACCCGGTAACGGTCCACATGGAGATTATCGACAATCTGAGAAAGCATCCAAATATGCCCGAGGCATCTATAAGAAAGTGAAATAGCAGTATGTAGAATAGTAAAGCAACGGATAGAGTACGTACCGACGTCCATTGTTCCAAATACAAATTAAAGTACCCAAAATCCTTGAACAGAGAAAAACGCTAATCATGTGAGGAGTGTGATATGTCCAAAATATAAAAAGACCATCGGACCATATCAATAAACCAGCAACATAGACCAGCATCGCTAGTTTTGAAGGCAGAGTGATAAACATTAATCATTTTTTTTTCACAAGAGAAAAAACGTTGTTTTGAATATATTATATGAAGTAAAATAGTCCATGAAGTCATTACATTTTCACATCAGAAGATTGGAACCCAAATGTCCATCCAGAAAAATGGAAGTCCCACCCCAGAAAATGATAGAAAAATACCCCATGTCACATACAGGGACATGATATAAAACCCAGTAACGGTCCACATGGAGATTAGCGACAATCTGAGAAAGCATCCAAATATGCCCGAGGCATCTATAAGAAAGTGAAATAGCAGTATGTAGAATAGTAAAGCAACAGATAGAGTACCGACGTCCATTGTTCCAAATACAAATTAAAGTACCCAAAATCCTGCAACAGAGAAAAACGCTAATCATGTGAGGAGTGTGATGTGTCCAAAATATAAAAAGACCATCAGACCATATCAATAAACCAGCAACATAGACCAGCATCGCTAGTTTTGAAGGCAGAGTGATAAACATTAATCATTTTTTTTTCACAAGAGAAAAAACGTTGTTTTGAATATATTATATGAAAACAGTCCATGAAAAACGTTGTTTTACAGACACATGAATCCTGTAAAAAGTCTCTAGCATCAATTCATCATCCAACAAGCCACAAAGAAATTTCTCCAACAACACTTTATTCTGAAAAAGTCAATGTTACTGCAAAGTATATGAATCCACACTTACTACTCCAATTGATGGAGTATTTATACAAAAAATCATACAAAATATCTCATAACAAATTGAGATATTATCTAAGATAACTAATAAGTATTTTACAACAATATAGAGACAGATGGTCTCGTAGATAAGAAAAATGATAACTGATGTTGTGCTGTTTCCTTCTTTTAAGAATGTGCTGGAGGCAGGCCCTATATCTTGGCTTGCTGCTGTCCTCTTTAGTAATTCTATGTTGATTATTTCATTTCACCGATTCTCTTTAACTGCTCTGATACTCTTTGACCTTTGTTCATCCTTTTATCCTTTTTATCATGATATACTGTGGTAAATAGGCAAAAATTTATGTAAGGATAATTTTTTACAAAAGTTCCATCATTTCTTCCCACCATTGAAATTCTTGCACTCTGGTCCTTTGCAACTTTCTTAGTGTTTCATCAGCCTCAGTATATCTGAAGAAATTAGGCCGATTTGGGAACAAATGATTTACTTCATGCTCAAGATAAAATAAATTCTCCAATCTGTCATGAAGGTTTTTCCCTGTAGGCAATGCTGTTGTTGATGAATTGGTTGAAGAACTAGCTTGATTATCAACATATTTGTCCAATTTTTCAACATAACTATCAAGGTCCATTAGCTTATCTTCTGCAACTATAGGACTGGGAAATCCTCTATTTAACAAAATATTCAATCTTTCTCTGAAGGCAATGATTTCTTCTTGCATATCTGAGCACCTTCATTCTAAATTTTGTACCAGAGTTCTTTTAGTAAAAACTCTCTTTATTTCCAGAATTGTTCCGGTCCTGTCCTGAATACCAATTTCTGCAAGTTGATTCTTAGTCCGAGTATTCAAAAAATGTATAAGTCTATTGGCCTCTTCTGGCATATTTCCCAACTCTTGTCTTGATCTCTCAATCTCATCCAGAGCCAATTTAACTAAGTTATTCTGTTCATCCATTATTTTAATTGAGGACCAAACATCCTTTATTGATTGAATGATATTATCCCAAAGAATATCATTTATTTCTTTTAAAGGTTTCTCCAATGTCAGATCCTTTTCCAATGCTTTGACTTTTTTTTGTAATTTGTTCACTTCTCTTGTTTTATCAGCAACACTCATTTTTGAAAGATCATATTTATGTTCTAGAGTGGCCAATTGTTCCTTTGTTTTGTGAAGCTCTATGGCCTGAAGTTTCATATCTTCCATTGACTTTGTTAATTCATCAGTGTTCAAATTTGCAGTGTTTCTCTGTGACAATTCTGTTGGCTGACCTGTTGTTGCTGTACCTGTCACTACTCCTGCTGTAGATACTGGAATATTTTCCTGCTTATCTTTTAATGCATTCTCAAGCTCTTTTTCAGTTGCAGTAAGTTTCTCATTCAATTTTAAGAGCAAATCCATTAGTTCTTCCTCAGAATTTTGTTTGATGATTTCTGCAGTCTGTGGATGTCTTGAGGTCGGTAACTTTAATTGTTTTCTCAGAGCTGCAATATCATCATCTTTTCTCTTGATCAAAGCTTCAATACCTTTCACATATTTAGGATTATGACCCAAACCAATGATTATTTCCTCTAAAGTTTTGATTCTATTATCCTTAGCCTGGGAGGAGGCTTTTTCAAGCTGCAACTGTGTATTAGTATTATCCAAAGAATCCTGCAACTTATGAGTCATCATTGATTTATCCGTCAGAGTAGAATAAATCATCTCACATGTTTGTTTGTGTAGCTCAATTTGATCTAAAGGATGGATATCCTTTGCTAAGACTTCAAAATTAGTCCTAACGTAATCTGCAGCTGTCTGAGGTTGCTGCACCTTGGGCTTCAAATGGCTCATTAAAATCTTACCCTGTTGAATGTCATAAGCTGACATCAATCTTTCTTGATTTTTCGGAGCCATCTTCAAAAATTGGTTGTACACCTGAAGTCTAAGTGGATCATTCCTGGCCTTTATATTGATGAATGTTCTTTTGATGTCCCAGGAAGTTTTTACTGGAGGTTTGAAAGAAGATATTTTTGCACTTTGTTGCCTCTGTATTCCCTGTTTTTGAAAATTAGTGGATGTCCCACTACCTGTACCTGTTTGCTGACTATCTTCTCTTCCCTGGCTGTCAGGGATTTCCTGAAATGATTCATCTTCTGGAAGGGGAGTTAATTTCTTCCTTTTAACATCTTGCTGTTCAGAAGAGCCACCAATAGGAGTAGTTGTTTCAGCCTCTCTCTTTTTTCCCTTTTCTATATTCAGAGGAGTTTGTAAAATAGAAATTTCTGGCTCACTGATTTGAGTAGGAGGAATTTTTCCTTGACCTTGTTCTTTAGAAGTCTCTGGTTGCTCTGTCATTATGAATTTTTCAATTATTTGTATATCAGGCTCCTTTTCTTTTCCTTTAGATTCTACTGCTACTGTACTAATCTCCTGCAAATTTGTTGTAAAGTCCTGGCTGAAGAAGATCCCTGCACCTGTCCAAAAGATTCTAGGTCAAGTATCTTTTCAAGATCTTTCATTACATTTTCAACATTGACCTGCTCACTATCTTTTTCAACCAATGTCCCTTCTTTCCATTCATCCATATTAGCATATTTTTCTATTTCTGGGATTCTTTGATGGATGTATGGTGACAGTTTATTTTTCATTCTTCTATCACAGATAAAGTTGTTTGGATCATAAGGCACCTAGTAGAAACTCTTTTGTAGTTTGAGATAGTCTTCTAAAATCCTTTCGGCTTCCTTTCCAGCTTCCCTAGAGTTACAAATGAAGGGACCTAATTGGCTCTTGATCCCGAGTTGAGCCTTTTTCTTTGCATTGCAAAAATGAATTATATATGAATTATTCATCTGCCTGAAATATTCTAATGCAAAGAGTCACATTGGGACATACTTGGGCAGTTTGAATGGGCATAATTCACATCCATATATCCCGATCTCTGTGTAGTTTTGATATAGGTACCAGTCACCTATCTTGTACTGCTTTGAGAGCTGAAGGATTTTCTTGATTTCATTGTTAATTCTAGGAGGAGAGACTCCTGTCAACAAGGTAGTTGCAGGATGAACAAAAAGGTCGACAAACTCATTATAGGAATAAGGAGAATCAGAGGAATTGTGAGTAATGGAAGACCAAAAGATGACTGACCTAGGATTCCCTTTGGCATCAAGTTTCTTAACATAAAAAGGGAAATTTTCTGACTGAAAGTAAATCATGAGATGATATTTGATAGAAGAATACTTAAATACTCTCTCATTCTCAAATCTCATGAACTGATCATGGATTTTGTCAGCAATATAAGATGCAAATTCATACTTGACAGCAGGAGGCTTTCCAGGGGTAAAAATGGATAACAATACTAGGGTTAACTGATCAACATACTCACTAGTATTGAAGCCCATTATGGAAGATATCATGTTTAAAATAAGTCTACCCTCATCAGTAAAGAAAGTATAACCATAAGGGGGAGGGTTTTTAGGCTGATGCTCTGGTAACATGAAGGTTTGGCATAGGCGGTTTAACTCTTCATGGGATAACTTAGTAGATTTCTCAAGCAATTCAGCCATGGACAGGGGAGTGAGAGCTTGGCCAGGTTGGAATTGTAGCATTTCATTTATGGACTGAGAAGTTATTGGGAAAATGACATTTTGACTTGGGGATAAAACTTCTCGTTGGTTGGGATCATAATTTGCGTAGCAATAATGGATTAACTCAGGAAAAATATGGACTGAGGGGAGAAGGTACATAGGAAGATTTGATTCCCAAAGTCCAAAGATGTCAGAACCATTCAAATAATTTTCTCTGCAGCGGCAAAATATTCGAAGAGGATTCTCACCTAGACGCAAGTCCTTAATTTGAAAATCCATATCGGCTAAAGGCAAATAATCCAAGTCCTTGTGAGGGGCATTGATGGGCACGACATTTAGAGCTACAGGAACTTCCATTTCTAGTTCTTGTGGATTCAGAAATGGAATTTCGGGGTTTTTGTGGAAAAGGGGCACAATTACCAGTTTTGGGAATGAAAAAGACCAAACTGAACTTCTTTTCAGACCTTAGTGCAGAATTAAAACTAAAACCAGGATTTTTTACAGAGTTTAGGGGGGAATTGGAATAAATACTTGTTTACGAGAAATAAAACGTGTTTAAATAGGCGTTGGTTATGAAAAAAGAACCCTGAAATACTCGGCTTAAATTATCTTTAGCAAGGTAACGGTTAGCAAGCGTTAATAGTTGGTTTTTGAATTTTGTTGCATGGAATACTGGCTAGCGCACGGAACAATGAAAATGACGCAGACACAATTTGTTTTATTTACAAAGTCAAAAGGGTGGCGGGTTTTGATTGATGACGTAAGAATGTACGATGGTTTCATCACAGAGGGATAGGAGCGGATCTTTGTTTGGGCCGCTCACGCAGTGGAAATCCGGACCCGAAAAAGATTAGGGCGAATTTGATAAGAAATTCGCGTCACAACTCTCCCTCCGTACGCCAGCCCAACTTCGGACCCGAAAAATATTAGGGTGGAATTCATTTGGTTTTCGCGTCACAAAATTGGCCGACGTCAGCAGGCTATTTTGGAATGCGAATTTGGTTTGAATTATGGTTTATCGCCGTTTGAAGTCCGGTGGGCTCGACTTAAGAAAAATTTTGTTTGATCCCATCTTATAAAATTTGTGTTGGTTTTCTTTGATAATACACATATTTATAATAAATCATGGGAATACCACACTAGTAAACATGTGGAAAAGTTATATAAATTATTGAGAACAATCAGTTTTATGTAAAAATATCCAAATGTGATTTTGGGAAATAAAAATTCGACTATTTGGTTCATATTGTTTTAAAGGAAGGAGTGAAGTTGGAGCCTCAAAATATGCAAACTATTACAAAATGACCTATTCCTAAGAAAATCAAGGTTATTAGAAGATTTTTTAGACTTACATGATATTATTGATCATTTGTTAAGAATTATGCATGCATTTCAAGTCCACTCACATATCTCTTGAATAAAATATCATTTATATGGAATGATGAGGCTACTTTGGCATTCTCTCTTTCAATGGATGCCATGTCTTCTACACCAACATCGGTTGTCCTAGTGCCTCACCTAATAGTAGAGTGTGAGGCACTAGGACAAGGAATTTATGTAACATTAACACAATAAGGGATATCATTGGCTTTTAAAAGCAAGGAATTCAAAGAAAATATTTGGTGAAATCTACGTATGAAAAATAAATGGAAGCAATATTACATGCAATAAAAATGGGGATAGTATATCACTGGGAGGTACTTTAAAGTCAAGATATACCATGATAGCATAAAGTATTTTTTGAAGCTATGGATTTCATTGGAAGATTAACAAAAATGAGGAGAGAAAATGCAAAGTTTTAATTTTGAGATAATCTGCAAAAAGGGTAAGGAAAATTTAGTACATGATGCTCTTTCTAAAATAGAAGAGGCCTCAAATTTATATCCAATTACATTTTCTATTCCTAGGTGGCTAGAAGAAGCTTGCCATAATGGAAAAATGACAATAGTACTAAACAAACTAAAATTTATAAAGGATGGGATGAACTATATGGAGCATTGGGAGTGAAAGAGAGATATACTTTGGTGCAAATGTAGAATATTTTTATGCACGCAAGCATATTTGAATAAACAAATATTAAGGGAGTCCCATGTCTCTCTGATGGTAGGACGCATGGTTCCTTAAAACATCTCAAAGGATCAAAAAATATATTTTTGGAAGGAATGAAGAAAGATATTCAAAATTTTGTAAGAGAAGGTCAGGTTTGCATAATAAATAAAAGAGAGATAGTAAAATCTCTAGGGTTACTTCAACCATTCCACATACATATTAAAATACTAGAAGATATATCAATAGACTTTATTACAGGGTTACTGAAATATAAAGGTAAGTATTACATTTTTGTGGTCATTTATATAGACAAATTTTGTAGATTTTTTTTGTAGAGCTCAAAGTACATAAAAAACAAGCCAAGTGGCAGAAGTGTCCGTGAAAGAAATTCATAGTCTTCATGGTTTTCCTAAAGTAATAGTAACAAGAAACTTTTGGAAATAATTATTTAATATGAGTGGAGAAACACTAGCTGCTATGAGTTCTACATATCAAACACAATCAAATGGTCAAACAAAAATAGTTAACAAATGTTTTTAAGGTTATCTACAATGTTACTCTTTAGAAAAGCAATCTTAATGGATGAAGTGGGTTCCTCAAGGAAGAATGGTAATATGATACTATCGTACTACCTATCACACATCTACTAAAATTTCCCCATTTAAGGCCCTTTATGGATATCCAACTCCTAGTATCTCATACTTTTTGCAAGATAAGTCCAAAGTATAGGAAACAGAGTCACATATGGAAAATACTAAAGAAACTTTGAAAATTATTATGGAAAACCTTCAAATGACATAAAACATGATAAAACAACAAGGGGAACAACATTGAAGTGAAAGATAATTTGAGGAGGGTAATTGGGTATTTTTTAGATTATAGCATTATAAGCAATCTTCATTCAAGAAAAAGAAGAATAAAGAATTAGCTCAAAAAAAATTGTTATGGCCCTAAATAATTATTCATAGGATTGCACAAGTGGTATAGAAGTTATATTTTCCTTCTTCTTGCATTCATAAGGTTTTTCATGTATCTTGCCTAAAAAAGGTTTTGGGAAAAAATATGCCAATGTAAATAGAACTTCCAAAATTAGATGAAGAATGAAAGTTGATTCTTGAACCACAAAAAGTTATAGATAAACATTCTTATCTCTTTGACATATAACCATTATGAAGTACCTAATCAAGTGGAATAATATTCCTCTAGAAGAAGGTACATGGTAAAATGATCAATTCGTGATGAAACACCCACGGCTAAAGGGTTCGTTTGAAGTTTTGACAAAGGTTTTGTTATATGTTTTATATAACGCACGGCAGAATAGTTTTATTGTTTGTTAAGGTCCCACACAGTGATCAAATTTGAAGGGCAGGTCTGAATTTCAATTAGAAGGGCATATATCTATGTCGCCCTTCCATAATGAAAAGCTTTAAAAAAAACTTTTCAATTGACCACAATAAATTATTTTTACATTTCATTTTCAGAAAGACAAAACTATCAATCTTTATATTAATAAAAGACTGTTACATATACAACAATGAAGAAGGCTCCATCTTTCATTGCTTAAATATCTCATTGGCAATGTCAACATAAGTCTTGAAGACACTATTATAAGAATTTGGATACATACCACCGGAATATAGGAGATTCTTATGTGTCAGATTGTGTAATGCAATTTTGACTTTGTCTCACAAGGAGCAGCAGCATGGAGGTCTGGATTTTTCTTATAGAACTTTATTATTATTATTTGAAACGTTGTTTATAGATATGAATACAACAATTAAATTATGAGCATGGTGGACAATTAGTCAAGCTCATGATGCCAAACCATGATGATGTAAGTTTGGAATTTAACATTTTTACATGTTAAAGACAAATAGTCAAAATCACTGACAACTTAGTATGCCATAATTAATAATCATTCCCTGTTCACTTTTGTTAATAGGTTTATGTCACACGATGATGCAGGGGCATTAGGCACTAGCCATCAATGTAGGAGGTTTTTTCCACATGTTGTGGCTAGGAGGGTTCGAAAACATTTGAGTTGTAACAGCTAGGTGTCAATACCTCGGCTGATTGTATTACTTAGATTAGTTAGAGTTGTAGGAGTCGAACAGTTTCAGTTAGTTGAATTATTATAATTAGACCTTTTGATTTATAGAACGGTCCTCTCAGAGGAACCGAAGAGCCATATGTTATGTATATAAATTTTAATTCCTCATATGAATAAAAGTAGAGAGGGAAGAGGAGAGTGGAGAGGGGATTTCTGCAATAAACCTCTGTGTGTGAACAATTGTTTCCAGTTAAATGATTTCCAAGCTTAGTTTCCATTGAATTATCTCAAACTGCTAATTGTGCAGAATTTTTTAACTGTGAGGCGATTGGGTACTGATAATTCCAGTCTTCTGTCTTTGAATTCCCGTAAATTGTTGGATAACCCTGTGAACTCACCCCACCCGAAGGCAAGGTCTGTGAAGAGAACCGGGGTCGTGAACACTATTCAAATATAAAAATCCTGCTTAATAAAGAGACAAGATTGTTGTGCTTTTGGAACCTGACCCGAGGATTGGAAATGAGTTAACAAACAAAAGGATAGCGGAACTAGACTTGCACCCGTGGTCAAGCCCTGTACCAAAACCACGAGCGGAATCACAAAAGCGGGTTGCCCATATCGCATCGCTTTTGCAGAGTAGGCGGTATTTCCTATTCGCGAGAAATTCCATAGGGAATGCGACACGTGGCGAAGTGACCCCCGGAAAACCACTGTTTAACCCTCGCCATCACACGTTAAAGCCCGACGTTGGAAGCCGAGCGAAATTGCCAAGAGTTGTTGATTTGGAGAAGGGCCATCGGACGGTGGTCGCACGTTGAACTTGCCCGGAGGTTAACTAAGGTGTGCAGAGGATAGCCAGGTATGATATGAGTGTTTGATTGGTTATTGATATATATAGGTGGGGCCGGAGTATAATGAAATTGTTTAATTAAACGATTGGCGGATAATTAGCATAAGTCTGGAGCATGATTGTTGTAAGGCTGGGTGGTGAAATATAGAGCCGAAAGTTCATTACAAGTTATTTATTTAAAAATAAACGTGGAGTATAAATAAAAAGTGTTGAAAGTTAAACATTGGTTATAAGGCTTGGAGATAATATAAATTCAGGAATATAAATTAAATTCCAACCATTTTGGATAGTATTTATTTATCAAATTCTACGAATTTGATAAATAAACCTGAAGAAGGAAGAAGTCAATTAAGACTCAGGTTGGAGGAAAAGAACGGGGTAAACCAAGGGAAAATGCTGACAGAGCGATTATAGACACACCAGCTCTCCTTAGGGGTCCAATTTCAGTTTTGTTTCTTCACACGATGATCTCTCTTCTCTGGCATTTACTTGTATTGAAGATCACTATTCTAGGAATAAGGAGTTATTTTCTCCAAAAATAACCCTAGCCAAACATTGACAATGCATCAAGGATACCTTTCTATGCTTCATAAGCACATTTGTTCTACTTCTAAATCATGTCTTGGAAGTGGTTGTTTTGCTGGAAATTATTCACCAGTTGGTTTCATACCAAAGTCTTTTTCACATTTTCAGCATCCAATACATGAAAACGATAATGGTTTAAAACAACATAAATATTTGAAATTTTGCAAGAATTGTCTGGCACACTTTGAATATGAATTTTGAAGTCAAGTGCATGATGCCGTATAGGATCAAGTGTCATTTTGAATACCAAATGTTTCACAAGAAACTTCTCAACATGCTACCCTGCAGTAAGGATTAAATGACAATATTGCATCAACTATTTCCATAATAAAAGTGCACCTCGGCCATAAGACTAAACAAATACAAATGTTGTAGATCTAAAAAGACCACACAATCAAATGTATTCCACAAGGCCAATACTGTATGAAAAATGAAAAGGAGTTTGCAAACAAAAATACCTTAGGCAACTAATTCAATTAGATACACCAAACCATCAGCAAAAAGGAAAACCAGCCTACTTGGCCCCAATATTTTCAAATGGGTCCTCTAATTCAACCAATAAAAAGGCCAAAACCATAGCATTGAGATACATTTCATTACACTGTCAATAACAATAAAATTTGACTCAGCCATAACCCTTTCCTTTTATTGTTGTGAAAAGCTTTATGCATTACTTTAATATTGAATTATGAACTGTAAAGGAACTTACAAAATGTGACATTACGAACCTGGTCAAGCGCACAAGAAAAAATATCCTGGACATGACCCTGGTTGACAAGTTGTATTGCTCATGATGCAAGAGGATTTGTACCTGCACTGCCAAGTCAATCAAAATCCATCATTATCTATACAATAAATACAAGTAATTGATGTAGTATTTTTTACTCTAAGATGCATTCTTATGATAATATTAGAACATATGTTGAAAATTTCAAAACATACCTGAATAAGCTCCTCTTCGTTTCAAGAACAATTTATTGGAGTCGCATGAACTTGGAACAAGCCTCCCACAATCTGAAAGAGTAGCAACTAAGTCAACAGTGACTTTTTTGTTGCTACGCTGGATCGAGGGAGGTTTGCTCCAAGATTAAATCTCTCCAATAAATTATTCTCTACTAAACAGGGCCAACCACGTGAAGGTGGAAGCTCTTATGGCCCCTCCCCCCCCCTCACATCACTCTCAATTCCCCAATACCCAATCTATATTTCATTTTTTTACTTTCATGAGCATAAAAAAAAATATTCAATAACTAATAAAAAAACAATTCAACAAAAATTACGCAAGGAAACATTGCAATTAATGCTTGACATAAAAATAGTATGATAAATGAGTTTTTTATATAACGCAAAAAACGTTCCAAGTATAGTAACGTTTGTCTTATAATAATACAATATTTTACATTATCGGATTTTCTTTTTCTTCTTCATATTTTTAAAGCTCCTAATTACATCATCAATATCATCATGCTCTGCTCCTGTTTCGTGCCTTTCGACCCGCACTGCTGACCTAGTTGCGTAGTCATGATGTCTGGTCTCATCCAGTGACGGGGCATCGCCTACAAAAACAGATAATATTAAATTTTAATTGTCAGTTTTTAAATATCATTGAACTAGTTCGATAATATTAATAAAAAAATTTGCAATGAGATTATTTACCTGGTGCACCAGTTGTCGCCGCTGACCTAGTTGCGTAGTCACGATGTCTGGTCTCATCCAGTGATGGGGCATCACCTACAAAAACAGATAATATTAAATTTTAATTGTCAGTTTTTAAATATCATTGAACTAGTTCGGTAATATTAATAAAAAAAAATTGAAATGAGATTATTTACCTAGTGCACCAGTTGTCGCCGCTGACCTAGTTGCGTAGTCATGATGTCTGGTCTCATCCAGTGACGGGGCATCGCCTACAAAAACAGATAATATTAAATTTTAATTGTCAGTTTTTAAATATCATTGAGCTAGTTCGGTAATATTAATAAAAGAAAATTGCAATGAGATTATTTACCTGGTGCACCAGTTGTCGCCGCTGACCTAGTTGCGTAGTCACGATGTCTAGTCTCATCCAGTGACGGGGCATCGCCTACAAAAACAGATAATATTAAATTTTAATTGTCAGTTTTTAAATATCATTAAACTAGTTCGGTAATATTAATAAAAAAAATTTCAATGAGATTATTTACCTGGTGCACCAGTTGTCGTTGCTGACCTATTTGCGTAGTCACGATGTCTGGTCTCATCCAGTGATGGGACATCGCCTACAAAAACAAATAATATTAAATTTTAATTGTCAGTTTTTAAATATCATTGAACTAGTTCGGTAATATTAATAAAAAGAATTGCAATGAGATTATTTACCTGGTGCACCAGTTGTCGCCGTTGGGACTGTTGCCCTGTCTTCCTCTCTGGTGGTAATATCCTCAAGGGAAACATTCTCTGTCATTTAAACAAAAAACGTTATAAGGACAACCATCAAGGTATAATTAGAAAAAATTATAAGTGGAAATTAATTACCGTCACGGCCCTCACTGATAGCAGCATTGTCGGCCTGGTCCCCACTACAATGATCAGGTTGCACGAGAGGATCATCTACATCTGGCTCTAAAACTAGGTTATTTGCCTCATCGGTAGTGCTGCTCCCCTGATTTAAACAAAGTTGTTAGACATTAAATTTATGGATGAAAACAAACATATTGAAAGGTTAATGTTTTACCTTATCAGGCATTTTGGATCTTGGGACCTGCCCCAAGCTTCTGCGACGTTCAACTACAGCTTGATAGCCGAAATGGAAAGTGATATTTTTATCTTCCTCTGTAGTTTCTGTTCCGAATTCATCACCCTACATTACATATGATTGTGTATTTTGAATCATATTTGATAGGATTACAAAAACGTTGGAAGGCGATACAATTAATTATAAGATGTTTAGCTACTTAATTACAATTCTTGCAGCTAATTTCAAGTAGCCGCCCCGGCCTAGCTTGTGATGGCCCTTTTTTTCAATCCTAGCTTTGGTTGCCTTTGAGGTGTCAGGCAACCTAGCATCAAAATATTGAAGTCATATATGACGTAGCACACTTTTATTTTAGACATAGAGAAAATTAAAGCTATTGAATTAAAGTTGTAATTTACCTTGCGGGTCCAGTTGGCATTTTTCCTTCTTTCTTTGCCCTTTTCTCTTTTCCGTCATGGATGAGTGCTCTCCAATCACTCTCTTGGAACTGCGAGAGGACGCTCATATCTAGGGTTAAATTGCAATTGCGTCCTATAGGTGTCCCTAGTATATTTCAAATATTTGTCGGCTACCCGAGCCACCGCTGTTCTGTCAAATATGCCGACCCCAAAAAGGGTTTCTAGATAATCTAGAAGTTCTTTTTTCAGGTTGGAACTCTGGGAATTCCACCCTGTGCATATGGTTGGGCCAAAAATTACCAACGCATGGCTCTCCAGATACCTGTAGAACTCATTCTTTCCTACACAGAAAAAAAAAGATATTATCATTAATTTAAAAATAAAAATCATGATAAATATGTTTTAGATAAAGTACATGAAATAGTTAAAATATTAAAATTTACCTGGGAGTTGTACATGCTTTATAGGGACACCTTCATAGTTCACCAACAACGTGCCATTAATGGTCCCTGTGGAGCTGACACGTGTAGCTCCAGGAAACGCAATAATGTAGTTGGCCATATCAACCTCATCATTGCCAACACGTTCAGCGGTTGGCTGGGTGTCTGCTTGGGCAGGGTGTGTTTCTTGGCTAGCACCTAAAGGAGTAGAAGGTGTACGAGAGGGTTGTTGGGCAATCTCTTGCCCTTGTGTCCCACTACCACCAACAACGGGTTCAGCAAATGCCAGAAAACGCTACATATAAAAGAACTTTTTGTTAGTTTAGTCAATGTAAAAATTAAAAATCAAACTATCACAATTCATCTCATGCAGAACAAAAAAATATCCTTTGACTTTTTATTATTACCTGATATCTTTCTAGCTGGCTCATAAGATGTTTTATCCTCTCTTCTATTTCAGGTGTTTGAGGCGCGTCTATCAAAGTATTAAATTCCGACCTTGCATCTCGTGCTTTTTTTCGCAACAAGAACACTGGAGATAGGGATGAAGAAAGCTCTTCCTCAAAGAGGGAATCATCAGGCGTACCATGGCTAGGTGTCTGCATATTTGAACAAAATTAATATTATTTCAATTATGTAAATAACTAAAATACCGAAAGATAGAGCAATGCTGGCACTTTACATGTTCTTCCGCTGGCCTCTTTCCGCGATCATCCTGTCTCGGGGTTGTTCCTGCACTGCTCTGATCAGTCTGCCACATTGCAATAAAATTATAAATGTAAAAAATTGAAAACAATATCTAACTTGAAAACACAAAATGAAAACTGAAATAATTTCTAATAAGACACCGGAAGACAGAGTTAGATTTTCAAATATGCCTTGCATTGAATTCAGTCCTGGAAACATGTCATTGCACATTAAGGCACCCAAACAAGAGACGAGTTGACAATGAAGGCCTTATTGAATATATTGTTGGAGCAACTTCTAGTAAAATTGTTGTGAAGACCTTGAGGACATTTTTGGAGCAACATTTTTGAAGCTGATGGTATAGCATTGTTGGAGACGATCTTGAAGGGCCTTGAAGTGAAGCTTTTGGAGCAACTATTGAAAAATCCTTAGAGCATTTAAGTAAGGCACTTTCTATCTTCCATCACCTTTTTCCTTTCAATATCCTTCAAACGATTTTGTTGATATTTAATGTTTGAAATCACGTTATAATTCCTTGATTATATGTGTTTGGGGACTAGAATAATTTCACACTAAACCATGCAAACTTAAAAGTAACTTAACAGATCCATAAAGTAATAATAATCATAATTCCTAATTTCCTATTGTACGATATGATGCACATTATTCAAAAATGAAGCAATGAAGACATGCAATGTTTGAATTTCAAGATTGATGAACCAATACAAGAAGTTAGAAACTACAACTTTGATTCAATACTCTGTGTCCTAACTCCAGGAAGGAATCTAGTTTGTAGTACAGAACATGCATCGTGTATTATCAATTATTAATTGACAACAACTAAAGGTCATCTACCTCATAAATTCCTTCCCATTTTGTGTTTTTGTGTTATATTCCTTATAAAAGTGTCAAATTTCTCTCAAAGTAAGCAACCACTGAATAAAATAAAAAATAGTTGAGATATGATTGAGAAATGGTCATTTATTTCTTGAAAGGATCTTCACGATTTCTTTGGTTGTTTTTCATCTCAAAAAACAAGAAATGACCTAAGAAACTATTGTGATGTAATATAAGAAACAACACGGTGCAATGGCCATTTTCAAAACCAAATGATGTCCATTGAGGACATGGCCTTTATTTGGTTCCTGTTTCATAGGAGTTTCGGGTAGAAATGGAACTTTGTTGTACCATTTCCAGTAGTAAAAAGGAAAACCTTCTTTTTCCATGGGAAATAATTTACCTTTCCTTTTTCAAGATAATCTAAATCACAAAAAATATGAACTATACTGCACACATTCTTGGATAATGTGAAAGTGGAAGAGGAATACCCTACACAAGTGATGCACACATGTACATTTGAACACTAATAGATTTTTGTAGTTGAAATGCAATGCTTGTTTTCATTTAAATGTAGGGTTTTTAAAGCAGGGAGAAATAATGGCTGCCAAATTAATAAGCGTTTCTTTGGGAAAAATTTAAATCTTGTATTGGGTGATGAAGATAATAGAGGGTATTGAATCTTCATTCTTGACATCTAGAGAGAACCATACAGCCTAACACAATCCAATGGAATTGACCAAAAAAACCCAAATAGAGTCAACCCTACTATAGGAGGAAGGGCATGCAGTAAGAACTTACCATTTTGCAAGAGCTGAGGGCGAATGCTGTTCTGCAAGAGCTGAGGGCGAATGCTGTTCTGCAAGAGCTGAGGGCGAATGTTGTTAAGAGGGCGAGGGCGAATGCGGGCGATCTTTGTTGCACGGGGTGAGGGCGAATGCGGGGCGAATGCTGTTCTGCAAGAGCTCAGGGCGAATGCTGAAGGCGAATGTTGTTCTGCAAGAGCTGAGGGCGAATGCTGAGGGCGAATGGTGTTCTGCAAGAGCGGAGGGCGAATGCGCGCGTGACATCAGATGTTAATGTAGCACACATGTACATTTGAACACTAATAGATTTTTGTAGTTGAAATGCGATGCTTGTTTTCATTTAAATGTAGGGTTTTTAAAGCAGGGAGAAATAATGGCTGCCAAATTAATAAGCGTTTCTTTGGGAAAAATTTAAATCTTGTATTGGGTGATGAAGATAATAGAGGGTATTGAATCTTGATTCTTGACATCTAGAGAGAACCCTACAGCCTAACAATTTCCAATGGAATTGACTAAAAAAACCCAAATAGAGTCAACCCTACTATAGGAGGAAGGGCCTGCAGTAAGAACTTACCATTTTGCAAGCGCTGAGGGCGAATGCTGTTCTGCAAGAGCTGAGGGCGAACGTTGAGGGCGAATGCTGAGGGAAAATCCTGTTCTGCAAGAGCTGAGGGCGAATGCTATTCTGCAAGAGCAGAGGGCGAATGCGCGCGTGACATCAGACGTTAATGTAGCTATTGCGACGGATACGAAACAATAAAATCATTTTTATGTAGCGTGCATATAAGTTTCATATTTGTATTTAGCGCGCATATAAGTGTCGTTATCCTGACGGCGGAAAAGGCGTTGCTATTGCGACGAAGGCCTCCAAACGTCGCAATTACGACACTTAGACATTGTGTCGCACTTGCAATGTTTAGAGGCAGTCGTCGCAATAGCGACGCGTTGGGCCATAGTGTCGCAATTGCGACGTCTTTCTCCAAACGTCGCAATTGCGACACTTTTCTAAGTGTCAGTATTGCGACACTTTTCTATAAACTTTGGTATAGCGACGGTTTCGGGCGGGATGGAAAAAATTTGGAGAAATTTCCGACATTTGGTCAAAAGCGTCGGAACCAAGTGTCGGAATTTCCGCCAAATGTAGTAGTGTCTATCACTCTATGTCTTTGTTCTTCCCTCCCATATATATCTAGAGTTAATATATAGCATGATATATTAATATACATTATAATATAACAAATTTAATATTGTATTAATCCAAAGCTGTTAAATTTATTAATATTAATATTATAATATATTAATATGAATATTATATTTAATAATAATAATAATAATAATAATAATAATAATAGCGTTAATATTGTTTTTTTTGCATGGTATTAATAATAATTTGGCCCATAGGCTTCACTTAAATAAAACATCTTTTCTGAGTGTTGGTAAATATAAAGAGGTTTATGGAGTCGTGCCCACTGGCGCATGTTGTCAGTGTATTACTCGCGTCAATCCTGTCATGGCGCTAGTTTCAGCGTGACATTCGCACCAATGCTGAAAGGTGTTGGGGTTTGCTTGGTTTTGAGCTTTCTAAGCATGATCTGTGGTTTTGGTTTCTTTTTTTCGACTGCCTGAGTGTTCTGGAGCATTGTTTGATTGACTGTGACCTTCATCCTTTGGTTTTTTGCCCGTTTCTATCGATTTTACATTCTAGCCCTAGGGCATCTAGGTACTATAGTGTGTCGAGCCTCCCGTGGGAGTTTTTGGTTTCTATCTGTTCAGTCAACTTTGTGATTGCTTCTCTGCATTTGTTTGGTGGTTGTCTATAATTTTATTGCGTTATTTGAGTGATTGGCTTCTTCTTCATTCGAATTCCGCTTTGTCTCGCTTTGAGCCTAGATTACATGGTTCATTTGAGTCTTAGAGATTCTGCTTGAAGTGGTGAGTCTGGTCTTGGTTGGGAGAAATTCTTTGTTTTTTCATTTTCAGGCGTTGGCGCTTGTTTTCAGTTAGCAACCCGCGCCAATTAGCCATTGGTGCTAGTTGTTAGTGAGCAATTCGCGCCAATTGGCGTTAGTTGTCAATGATAAAGTCGTGCCAATTTCAAGGTGTGTGAAAATTGAGACTTTTTCCCTAAATCCTTCACCAGTGTGTCTTTCCCTTCTGGTCTTTTCACTGTATGAGCATAGATTACATTTCTCATTCTTTGAAATGGCTTCTCTCCATGATTACTTGATGTAAAAGGGGATGAATGCCTTGTTTTTATCTCATGCTTTGGAAGTCCTCTTTGTGTTTTGTCACCTTTTGAGAATTTCGTTTCAAAGTGTTTGAAACAATGATTGCATTCTTAGTGTTTGTTTACATCTCTTTTGCATTCATCAAGGAGATTTGCGTTCTTTTAGTTTTTGTCTCATAGTTTGCTTTTCGTTAAAATGCATTAGATCACATTGCATTGAAAAGTATTTTTTGAGATCCATCATTGAAATTAGATTGCATTGTTTAATGATCGAAAACTAAAAGTCGCTTTGATTGCATTCTCTTTCATTAAAAGCATGCATTAATTAGATTCTCATTTCATCGAAAAATGCATTGAGTGCATTCTTATCATTTGAAAAAGAAAAAGGAAATTGTGCATAGATTACAATTGCATAGTTTTCGAAAAAGAGGATTTTGCATAGATTACATTGCATTATTCGCATCGTTAAATGTTTGGAATTACTTTTGGATAGTGAAAGTCATCTAGTTTGGAAAAATTTTCGTTTTCAGTATTGCTGTTTGTTGCATCATTGTTGGAAGCTCTTCCCTTAACTAGATAGCATTCATCGAATTGAAAATTTTTCTTTTCTCATATAGCTGCATGTAGGATATTTTCAGATGACATACGATAGGGCCTTGAAACTAAAACATAATTGAAGATAAACATTAAAATTTATTTATTTCACACTAAGGCAACATTGAAACATTAACGAAACATTTAGAGGTCTAGGTTAGAGACGTGTTCCGGCATCGTTAAACCTAGTAGTTGTCGTTCGCCTCTTGGCTTTAGATAGCACTAGTACGGACTTGTGCTCCCCGTACCGTTGCGTATATAAAGGGAGACCCCACTAGGTTGCTATCCTTTATCCGTAGGAAGCTGAGTCTGCCGCCCTATACCCGTGATACACCAGACACAGCATTCGGGGAGATTGCCTACACATACGTTAAGTCCTTGGTTGATTTCTCTTTCATTTTTGAAACCAAGGTGTATATTGCAGTTCACATTTATTTGGTACACCCTTTGCCTAGAATTCCTGAGCAGACATTCTGATCTTATCTAACTCCTTAAATTTGAAAAGATCACCAAGCGCTTGTCCTTTCACGCTTGCGTCAAAACTAAAAGAGATAGAGTCATCTTTCATCCGTTTCTCGACTCTTAAAACATGAAACGGTGAAGTTTCTAAGTTTCAATGTGGTAAAATAAATCACCCGCGATCACACGCCCTGTTAGAATTTTCTTGTTGGCCGTTTGATTGTGTGCCTTGGTTTTTAGCCCGTGTGTGGTTTTGAGTTGTTGATGGAAACTTTTCCGGAGTTCACCAACCAAGGAATCCCCTCCGATGGGAATCCTGGTCATTTTCCTCCTTTTGGGAATGTTGGCACTCCTTATATGGCAACGTTGTCCCTTCCTGGGTTAACTGTTGGGTTGCCTGTTTGGTTGTTCTCAACCTCTGTGGTTCCGAATGTCTCATCTATTGGTCAATCAGTTCTTCCACCTGAACAACGTCATGTTGATTCCAAGGTGGGCCTCTCTCCTTCTTCGCCTGTTTCTGCGTCCTCCTCTTCTACTTCGCCTGGTGAAAGTCTGGATAAGAAGAAGAAGAAGAAGACCAAGAAGAAGAATTTAAATAAAGGAGAGGCTAGCTCTGCGCCTAAGAAGCCTTCCATTGATGAACCTTCCAACCCTCCACGGAAAGTCAAGTTCCCTTGCATGTTGTGCACAGGAGACCATCTTCTTCGAGACTGCCCTGGCATTCCCAAGGTGCTCGAAGTATGGTCCAACGGTCATCTGCCATTGCCTTTGGCTCCCGGGAGTCAAGTTGGGGGCACGTCTTAAAATGGTGTTGGTAAACCTCCTAAGAAGCAGGGTAAGATTACCAATTCTTGTAAGTTGTGTGAAGGACACCATGCCATTCACCTTTGTCTGTATATCGATGAAGCCAAAAGGATTTTGGACAACTCATCTGTTTCTGGACCATGCCTTCCGGCTGGTTACAAACAACTTTCTTTGAGTCCTCCACCAGCTGATCCTATGATTGGTCAAGAGTCATCCTTGGTCGATCCCGCTCCCCCGGAAATTCAAATTCAGGAATCCATTCCCGACCAACCATTGGTCATGGGATCGGTTGAACTAGCCCCGTCTACGGTGCACCAGGTCTTTTCCGTTGAGAGTGGACCTCACACCCCTCATGTTTTTTTGGTTTCTTCAGATTCTTCGGAATTGGTGAAAGATTCTCCTGTCCCTATATCTCAAGAAGTTGCTCCTCCGCCTCCCGTGATGGAGGTCCTGGAGGATACTCCTCCCGCCTTCGAGATGGAGGTCGTGGAGGATGCTCCTTCTTCTTCTGTAACACCAGGGGAAGACCATCTCAGTTCGATGGTAGCCCCTCCAAGTAGTTTGGTCGCTTCCTTTCATTGGAGTCGATTTTCAGGATACCGCCTTTCATCTTATGTGCCTTTCGAGATCACGGTACAGGCCTTTGGTTTGGTCGTACCCAGCACGGTTATAGACGAAGGTGCATCTATTAGTATTCTGTCTTCAACTACTTGGAAAGCTTTTGGTTCGCCTCCGCTTGTGCCTATTACGCAGAATCTGTTGGCATTTAACAGAAGAACTAGTCAACCCTTAGGGATCCTTCCAAGGTTACCTGTTACTTTGGGAGGAAAAACCATCCATATGGACGTGATGGTTGTTCCAGGCCCCTTGAATTTCAATCTACTATTGGGGCGCGATTAAACCTATGCCATGGGAGAGCTCGTCTCCTCCCTTTTTCGTGTGGTCTGTTTTCCACATGAAGGACGGATTGTGACCATTGATCAGCTTTCGTTCTTTGGCCCTGATGTGGCAGCTGGCATGCCATCATCCCTTCCTGGTTTTTATCCACCTGTTGTATCTGCCCCACCGCAGGTCAACTATGTGGCTACCTACCCCATGCCTGTACCCAGTGATAGTGCCATTGAGCATCAGGTGCTGGGGGCATTGGGTCCTGAATTCCAGGATTTTTTCCTTCCATCGGGACTGGAACTCTTGGAAGCGATGAATTATTGTTGATTATGATGAGGTCGGTCAGAGCACAGTTATTTTTCTTGTGTCAAGATCCTTAAAAAATGAAACAAGCTGGTCGGAGCATAGTTTGTTTCCTTGTGTCAAGCTCCTTAAAAAATGAAACAAGGTTGCCGGAGCACAGTTCATTTCCTTGTGTCAAGCTCCTTAAAAAATGAAACAAGCTTGTCGGAGCACAATTTATTTTCTTGTGTCAAGCTCCTTAAAAAATGAAACAAGGTTGTTGGAGTAGAGTTCCTTGTCTTATGTCAAGCTCCTTAAAAATTGAAGCAAGGTTGTTGGAGCAGAGTTCCTTGTCTTGTGTCAAGCTCCTTAAAAAATGAAACAAGGTTGTTGGAGCAGAGTTCCTTGTCTTGTGTCAAGCTCCCTAAAAAATGAAACAAGGTTGTTGGAGAAGAGTTCCTTGTCTTGTGTCAAGCTCCTTAAAAAATGAAACAAGGTTGTCGGAGCAGATTTCCTTGTCTTGTGCCAAGCTCCTTAAACCATGAAACAAGGTGTCCTGAGGATAGTTCTTTTAATGTGTCAACATCGTTAAAACAATGAAACACGTTCCCATTCAATTCGAGTCTTTGATAAGATCTCGTAAAATCCCAGTCGAGTCGATCTCTTGATCTCGTAAATTGAACCTTCACGCCATCTGCCTTTCATATGGACTGAAGCTTGGGGGGCATGTACCTCGAATTGAGTCACCATGTTGGGGGCATGCTTACTTTTTTCAAGCATAGTTTGTTTCCTTTTCAAGCTTGTGTAAAAATGAAACCGGTTCAAGCATAATTTGTCTCCGTTTCAAGCTTGTGTAAAAATGAAATTGGGTTCAAGAATAGTTTATATTTGTTTCAAGCTTGTGTAAAAATGAAACCAACTTCAAGCAGAGTTTTCTGATTTCAAGCTTGTGTAAAAATGAAACCTTTCCCATTTTACCTCTCATGATTTCCATTTTATCATCCTGTTTTGCCAGATGAGCCTTGATTTTCTCACTCCATCGTCACTATCTGCTTGGCTGATCATATGCCTTCACTTGGTTGTTTTACCCATTCCTGAGGAACCACTATGATGAGTGGTCTTGTTAGCCAGCCTCTTAACCTTTACTTGTTATGAGCAGTTCCACCATCACCGGAACCATTTGCTACCCTTTATACCAATCGTTCCTCCAGGAGGAGTCATCTTTCAGCTCTTTTCTGACTCTCTAAACATGAAAAGATTGCCAAGTCGCTTGTCGTGTTGATCTCATTAAAGTGGCTCCGAAAATACATCTGCCCAATATACGTTTACCCCTTTTTCAGGCTGGGATAGATTATTTACGAAAAATGAATACCCTAGCCTATCGCGACTAGGAGACTTTCTCAGACATGGTTTTCTACCTTTTCGGGTCTGAGGAACTATTTACGAAAAGGGACCATTGGAGTTTACTTTTCCGCTGTCTTTTCAAACTCTATAAACATGAAAATACATCGATTTCTTCCTTTTTCAGACTCGTTAAATCCTGATGACATTGGATTCAGTCGTAATGACGATATTCGAGTTTCTCCTTCCTAGGGCTCATTAAATGTACTATGATGGATTCGTCCGAAGGACGGACTTATACTACAAGCATATGCTATCCCCTTCAAGCTTGTTTTCAAAAATAATTGGGGTACTCGCCAGAAATGGTGGGGAAAAATGGAACTACTATCGTCGTCGTGTCGGCAGTATGTCGCTCTTGAACATGGCACTTGTCTGCGTTCGTGTCGGGTTGGGAATATCTCATCTCGTTTTCCACTTGCCTCCGTAGGTTTGGGTAATCCCTTTTGACCTCTCATCTGCTCTTTGCCTTGTCATCATGACCTCTGATCTTTTGATCTCAAATACTGCCAAATCCACTGTCGTGCCGCCGATATGTTCAAGAGAAGTTGACCTCTGCAGTTACAACCTTCCCCTGATTCTCATCTGATCTTGATTCAAAAGAAATTATGTTCCTCTATCTCGTGTCGATGATGTGGGAAACACTATGGCCCACCTTCGATCAAGGTCACTTCATGTCGACTTAAGCTCATTATCCAGGAAGCTGATCTAGAGACTCCCTTCCAGTACCACTAGTACAAAATGGCTAATTAGTTACTAAAAAAATGACTAAAATTTGCATATAAACGACTATTTTTCAGTCGGTGACCAATAGTAGCTAATTTACAGTATCTTATAACGCGACCAAATTTTGGTCGTTTTTAGCTTAGTCATTAATTGATTATCTCAATTTTTTTGTCTAGTTGTATATTTGGTCATTAATTTGGTCATTGATTTGATCATTAATTTAGTCATTGATTTGGTCATTAATTTGGACATTGATTTAGTCATTAATTTAATCTTTGATTTGGTCATTAATTGTCACAATTAATGACCAAATATATTACTATATGATCACCTGAGAAAACCAATTAATGACCAAAGAAATATGACCAAAATGTTGGTTGTGTTATAAGATACTGTAAATTAGCTACTAATAGTCATATATATGCAAATTTTAGTCGTCGTTTGAAACCAATTAATGACTAAAGAAATATGACTAAATTTTAGTCGTGTTATAAGATACTGTAAATTAGCTACTAATAGTCGTATATATGCAAAATTTAGTTGCATTTGTAGTCACAAAATTATCATTTGCAGTAGTCATTTATTCATTATATAAACGACTAATTTAGTAGTTTATATTCATTTCATTTACTTTCATTAATAATCATTATAAATGACTAATTTAGTCGTATATTCATTTTATTTGTGTTCATCATTAATCAATATAAACTATTAATTTAGTAGTTTTAAATTGATTTTGTGTTTATTATTAATCAACATAAATTAATTTGTATGATTTTAAAAATGTCATACAATGTGCATGTTCATCTAATATGAAAACACAAAGTCGCATATTTTAATCACAATACTAAACAATATCAAGTGCAACTATAATAATTTCAACCACATAAATTATATTATATGAAATGTTAAAGTATTACAATATGATTTTCCAACTTAATATTAGTTGGACTACAATTTACACATGAAATGATGTTTCATCACTTCAAACATTATCGTTGTGTTTTGAAGGCACTGTAGGTGAATTCACCAACTCTAAAGACTTGACCATCAGTCTTTATACGTGTCTTATGCGAGATATTGGCTCTAAGAGTATCACCAGACCAGTTCTCCTCTCTCTCTTTTTGCATCTGTCGCTCCAATGTTATTGCTCCCCTCTTTTTTCAATTCATGCTTCTTACCATCAATACTGTGTTCATTCTCTGAAAACAAAAAAAGATACAATCCACAGTGTAAAACATGAAAAACAATGAACACTAGAATATGAACTAAATTAGACTATCAATAATTTATACAACATATACCTCAACACCAGAAGTGTCAAAGCCATTTTTCTCCATACAAGTAAGAAACTCGAACAAATTATCTTCATTGAGGCGATAATTGCCACTATAATGTGGCCAGATAACCTGTATAAACAAAGCAAATAAAATATCACCATATATAGAAAAAAACACCTTAGTGACTTAGTATTAAACTTTCAAGGAAAGCTTAGGAACAATCATATCAACTAAGTTATATGCTAAAAAGCTCAAGCTATAGATAACTTGTGAAAACAAATAATTCGAAGTGTGATGTTTAATCCCTGTCACTTTATTCACAACAACATCTCATTTTCTAATGCATGAACTTAGTCAAGTATATAAACAACATGTACTCAAATAACAACATGAAAGTAGCTTTTTCTGATAATCATGAAAATATTTTTAACACAAAATAGCTATAAAGATTCCAATAAATATAGTGTAATACTAATTTCATCTTCAAGCTTTGGTTGTTGTTTAAATGGACATGGTACTAAGTATTTCAATTTCATAGTTAAAAGACAAAAGAAAATCAAAATAAGCGTCCAAAATACAATAAAACAATAAAGAAAGGATATCATGGAATGGAAATTGCAATTATAAAAAATTTGTTACCTGTCCACCAATGTCATGTCTGGCATTCCTAAAGCATTTGCTTGCCCAAAATAACCATGAAGTGAAATAATCACAACATTAAAAACCATAGGAATTCCTACTAGAAACATTTCCAAAGTCGATGGCTTAGGTGTCTAAGCAATCTCTAACAGTGAAGAACCATATCCAAGACGTGATATGCATCGTCTCCTCGTCGTTTTTCCAATCACATTTCCTGTAACCTGCCCACTGCAGAGTCAAGTAACAATCAAACAAAGACATTGACATTTGTTTTTATCTTTTATATCTATAAAATCTGAATCTGATTTGTTTCATGAACATATTAATTCATATTTAAAGCCTTCCTAACATATGAAAAAGTATCAATCAAATAGGACATCAGAAAAATCGACCTCAATGACGTCCTAAAACATTTTCTACAATATCAATATTTTTCTTGTTGTGATATCTTGGGTAGAAAAAATAGCATATCTACAAAAGAAAAATGCATATATTGCTTATGGTCAAACTTTGTATATGGTGTATTCTTAAGCATTTTTTTAAGATGTCCCTCCACCTTTACCAAAGTGTATTGTAGCTTTGTTAAACTATGTATCCTTTCATTGAGCATCAATTTCTGCAAGATAAATGTCACACATTATTCTTTCTCATTTCTCAACATGCTACATATGATAAATTGAAATTCGCATAAAACCAAGAACAAATCCTATTCTAACCAAAACAAACAAATAGTGTCTCTAATAAAACTTCATTATAATATTATAAAATGGAAAGAGAGTGGACCATTTTTGTTGTTTGACTTTGTCTATTTTTGTTATGAAAGTGCTCGAGCTTCAAGAACCAACAAATGTGAGGGAAGTCGTAAATGTGAAAAAAAAAATGTTGACTTAATTTGTAGACTTCTTCAAAATGATGTAAATGATGCCATTGTCAGATGTGGTAAATCTCATAATAAGAAATGGCATGTATCCTAATAAATTACATTGCAATGACTACCATGGGCCTCCACGGGTTATAGGTCCTCAGTAGGTTAATCTTGATGATGAAAGAGAGATGGCAACGATAAGTATGGGTGGTCCTAGTTTGTATGGTGGATATCTTCAAACCAAGGTCGTCATCTCAATGAACCTAAGTTCTAACATGGTAAACATGGATCTAGTTTTCACCCCATTTCATTCCATCATATTTTATCAAGAATAAAGAGGACATAATGGTCCTTCAGCTTATAATAGGGTTTATTTTGAGGTTATAAATAAAGCTTATCCAAATCAAATGGATTTTTGGGCTCCAAGAGATATGGATAATTTAAATGATAACAATTATATGTTTTTTTCCCAAGATTCAAATGTAGGGATACATTTTGTGGATTTTACTAATAAATAGAATGAGAGAGATAATCCATGATGAGAATCTACTAGTCATTGTGATTAGGGAAATACACGGAGATAATAAGACTATTTAGGTTCAAATCAAAGATGGTGTTGATTCTTGTAGCTCCTCGGTTGTTGGTAGTTTTTAAGGTAGGAATTTCAGTTCTTCAAGGGTGGGGTCCTTCAGCATAATTGAATCTACCTTGGTCATATCACCCAAAAGCAAAACATAATCAACAAAGAGTAAATATGTCAAGTTTAGGGCAAATCCTATTTGTATAGTTGACAAGTTTATAGTTATTTTTTACTCTATTATAACTCTGTTGAGACCACCTACTCTATAGTAAAAAATGGCAAAGAAGCCATTAGTCATACCTACCCATGGTCTCCTGTAGGCATGATAGAAGAATAGATTGAGCCATTAATTGGAATTGCACATATATTGAGGAAAGACAATTCATTATCTAGTTAACCAATTGCACATTGAACCCTATATGGACGAGTAGCCCTAAATAAAGCCAGTTTTCTCTATCATATGCCTTGGAAAGACAAACTAACATTACTTGTAATTTTTTTGGTTTCATGTTATAAATTCCTTCTTGGGAAACTCTTATTCTGTAATGGATTTGTTTCCCAGGAAGGATGCAAAATTGTTCTAATGACATTGAATCAGCTTAGTGAATTTTGACCCTACATGACCAAGGAACTCAAGAGCCTTGGGCGCATCAACAATAGCATCCTCCAATGAAAATAGTACAATCTCCAACCAAGAAACATCAACATTATATATAGTTATAGTTCATAATTGCAAATGACCATAGATTGTAGTAGTCCTTAAATAAATTCAAACTTGAATAAGAACAAACACAAAATTTCACATTACCCTTCAATAAGATGTTCTTGATTTAGCAAGAAAGGATCGGACTTGCATAAATGTGTAAGTAGATTCCCCAGAAGGTCAATTTCAACATATGTTTTCCTGAAAAAAGAATATAATACCCAAAGCGAAACCATAGTTGAATGGAACAATGGTGCTTTAAGGTCATCTACACAAAAAGTTGCCTCCTTCAAATCTCTCACACTATATGGTAGAATGATGTTTCTGAGAAGTAAACGTCGAAATACTAACGGAAAGAAATTTTAAAAATAAAAAGGTAAATGTCGGAATACTGACGGAACAAAACATTTTTAAAAGAAACTAAGTGTCGCTAGAGTGACTTTTCAAAATATTTTTTAAAAGAACTAACCATCGAAATACCAACAACACAAAATATTAAAAACAAACAAACAAACAACAACCAAAAAAAAAAAAAAAAAACTAACTGTCGAAATACCGACGGAAACAAAAAAAAAAATTATTAAAAAAAAAATTCCCAACCATACCATAATCATAATCACTCACAAAAAGGTAGAAGGGGAGAGATTTCGCTGCTCTGCCTCTGAATTGCAGATCTGTCGTATATCTGTGTTATTTAATCATTCTTTGAGTTTGGGGGTGATTTCTTCTTTAGAGTTTTGTAATGGCCAGCAAGGGAAATAGCCCTGCGATTGGTATAGATCTCGGCATTACGTATTCCTGTGTTGGTGTGTGGCAGCATGATAGAGTGGAGATCATCGCCAATGACCAAGGGAACAGACCACTCCCTCCTATGTGGGTTTCACTGATACTGAGCGCCTCATTGGAGACGCCGCAAAGAATCAGGTCGCCATGAATCCCACCAATACCGTTTTTGATGCTAAGAGATTGATTGGAAGGCGTTTCAATGACGCTACTGTTCAGAGTGACATTAAGTTGTGGCCTTTCAAGTTAACTCCAGGGCCTGGTGACAAGCCCATGATTATTGTTAATTACAAGGGCGAGGAGAAGCAGTTTGCTGCAGAGGAGATCTCATCCATGGTGTTGATGAAGATGAGGGAGATTATAGAGGCTTATCTTGGTTTCACAATAAAGAATATCATCGTTACTGTTCCTGTATATTTCAATGACTCCCAGAGGTAGGCTACCAAGGATGCTGGAGTGATTGCTGGGTTGAATGTGATGAGAATAATCAATGAGCCTACCGCTGCTACAATTGCCTATGGTTTGGACAAGAAGGCTAGCAGTGTGGGTGAGAAAAATGTATTGATCTTTGATTTTGGTAGTGGAACATTTGATGTTTCACTTTTGACTATTGAAGAGGATATTTTTAAAGTGAAGTCTACTGCTGGTGACACCCATTTGGGTGGTGAAGATTTTGATAATAGGATGGTTAACCACTTTGTACAAGAATTTAAAAGGAAGTTCAAGAAGGATATCAGTGGTAGTGCTAGGGCTTTGAGAAGATTGAGGACTGCTTGTGAAAGGGCCAAGAGGACTCTTTCATCCACTGCTCAGACAACCATAGATATTTATTATTTGTATGAAAGTATCGACTTTTATTCAACAATCACTAGAGCTAGGTTTGAAGAGCTGAATATGGATCTATTCAGAAAGTGTATGGAGCCCGTTGAAAAGTGTTTGAGAGATGCTAAGATGGATAAAATCTCTATCCATGATGTTGTTTTGGTTGGTGGGTCTACTAGAATTCCAAAAGTACAACAATTGTTGCAGGACTTCTTTAATGGGAAGGAGCTCTGCAAGAGCATCAACCCCGATGAGGTTGTTGCCTATGGTGCTGCAGTGTAGGCTGTTATTCGAAGCGGAGAAGGCAATGAGAAGGTTCAAGACCTGTTACTTCTTGATGTTACTCCTCTATCCCTCAGTCTGGAGACAGCAGGCAGTGTAATGACTGTTCTGGTTCCTAGAAATACAACTATTCCTACAAAGAAAGAGTAGGTGTTCTCTACAGACTCAGACAACCAGCCCGGTGTTCTCATCCAAGTGTATGAAGGTGAGAGAACACGTACAAGAGACAACAATTTGTTGGGCAAGTTTGAATTTTTTGGTATCCCAACTGCTCCCAGAGGTGTTCATCAAATCATAGTGTGCTTTGACATTGATGCCAATGGTATCTTGAATGTTTCGGCTAAGGACAAAACCACCGGACAGAAGAACAAGATTACAATCACCAATGACAAGGGTAGGTTGAGCAAGGAAGAGATTGAGAAGATGGTTCAGGAAGCTGAGCAGTACAAGTTTGAGGATGAAGAGCGCAAGAGGAAGGTTGAGTCCAAAAACATGTTGGAGAACTATGCTTATAACATGAGGGAACATGATCAAGGATGAGAAAATTGCAGCCAAGGTGGATCCATCTGACAAGAAGAAGATTGATGATGCAATCGAATAGGGAATCTAATGATTGGATAACAACCAATTGGCTGAGGCTGATGAATTTGATGATAAGATTAAGGAACTTGAGAGCATCTGCAATCCAATAATTGCAAAGATGTATCAAGGTGCAGGTGGTGACATGCCTGGAGGTGGCTTTGGTGGCGTTCCTCCCGAGGATGGTCCATCCAGTTGTGGAGGCGCTGGCCCTAAGATTGAAGAAGTGGACTAATCTGTCTCCCAAATTTCAACATTACTCTTCATTTTCTGTCTTAAGAATTATATTACTATTAGCGTAATTTTGATGTTGAAATTTGGCAAGCCCATTTTATATTTAATGATGCAATCACCGGCTATTATGGCGATTTTATGTTAATGTTGAACCTCGATGCAATAGATGGCCATTCTGGTGATTTCATACGTAAAAAAATAATCACTCACAATTTGGGGAACAAAGAATCCAATATACATTACTTTTTTATTTTACCTATCCACAGCTCAACGAAATGTCTCACTGTTAGGATACTTGAACAAGCAAAATTAGCCCAAAAAAATAATGACTTCAATGCACCAACTGAATGTCAATGTCAAGGATTTTTAATATATGCCAGGTTCTTGATCACACTATTGAGACCATACACACTTCAGTCAGGGAGATTCCCACAAAAACAGTTTTTTGGCTGTGTTAATTTATCTAGCTCTACCTTACAAATTTTACATGCCGAGTTGTTGTTTGAGTATATTAATTTTATATAGTCGTCCCTTATTTAGAAAAGAAACTAATCAGAACGATTAATTTGTAATCAATCAAAAGCTGCAGCTTTACTCATATGGCAGAGAAGTACAACACAAGAGGGATCTATCTCCATATAGGCAGCTTCCCTCCCCATAAAGAGATGGGGAGCAATCAAATACAATCCTTTTACATTTCTCCTAGTTTCTGAAAGTGCTTATGGATCAAGTATAATAGTAGGTATAAAGGAGGTTATAGGATATGGATCAAAAGTACATATTGGAGCCACAAGTTTACTTCATTTAGCAAATGTTGTAAATTTTACAAATTTGGTTGATGGTGGGTTTCATTTTCAACTTTATGATCTACAAAGTGGTGACGTAGTCATATCATATGACATGTTATATGCAGAATTGGACACAGGTTGAGGGGTGTGGGATGTGTTTGCAAATGATTCTTGATCAAAGTATTGTCAATAGAGTAAAAATTGAAAATTGAAAATTGAAAAAATTATATCAATTATAACTGAATTGAACAAAGGGACAACTAGACAACAGGTGAAAAGTCTTGCTTGTTTAAAGGGTAGTTGCCAGATTTGAAGGAGGAAAGTCAGCAGTCAGCAGTCAAGTAAAACAGATTTAGCATTCCACAGTCAATCAAAAATCAATCAAATCTAGATCTCTAGCAGTCCAACAAGCTAGTTCCAAGCCTTGAGACATTTATTTTGACATTCACCCATCATGTGTAAAATTATGAATAAGTAGTTCCAACATTTTCAGATTTTTTCCAGTCGGTTGAGATTGTGAGATTTTTTCTTCCTACATCTTTGAGACTCCTACAACATGAAATCAACTGGACCTAGATGTATCAATCATGGGAGATTTTGATTCTCTTATTGTACAATTTGTATTTTCTTCTTAATCATCACTAGCCTAAATTGAGATTGATCCTCTTCATTGCTTTGTTCCTTGTTCCCCTAAGATTGATTAGGAGCAGAATGAGCATCCTGCTAGAAATTGGTCTTGCTTCTACTAAATATGGTTTAAACTTTATTCTCATTGGTCTTCAAAGCAAAGCTCCAAAAGAATTGGTTCTAGATGAAGTGAAACTGCTACTTACAACAGTTCATGGAAAAACTACAACAAGCACATTAAGGAACGAGGAATGTAAGGAGTTATTGGGATCTATTTTCATAATAAACCTATGTTAATATAGGAGAATACCAAGAACTAGATGTTGATGCAAAATTACATGAGTTTTATTCTTTTGAGAACTTGGAAGTTGTAGAAAATGATAAGATGATGACTGAAATTGGAGATATTTCAAGATTGCACAAGATTTATTCTTCTTTGTAGAGACTCAGCCTACCTGTATTTAGGATTAGGAGCTTGAAAAAGTAAGGAAAATTATCTGCAATGCAGAATTGATTTATGAAGATATAGCCTTACAAAGTGAGCATGAAAAACCTGATTTCCTTGTATAAAAATCATCATCTGATGGAAATTTTCCACATGTTTTAGGAATGTACAGGGGTGATGGCACAAAAGGAAGCTTCTTTTTTATTGTATGAAGGAATGTGTATGTTCACAGTATAATAGTAGGTATAAAGGAGGTTATAGGATATGGATCAAAAGTACATATTGGAGCCACAAGTTTACTTCCTTTAGCAAATGTTGTATATTTTACAAATTGGTTGATGGTGGGTTTCATTTTCAACTTTATGATCTACAGAGTGGTGACATAGTCATATCATATGACATGTTATATGCAGAATTGGACACAGGTTGAGGGGTGTGGGATGTGTTTGCAAATTATTCTTGATCAAAGTATTGTCAATAGAGTAAAAATTGAAAATTGAAAAAATTATATCAATTATAACTAAATTGAACAAAGGGACAACTGGAAAACAGGTGAAAAGTCCTGCTTGTTTAAAGGGTAGTTGCCAGATTTGAAGGAGGAAAGTCAGCATTCAAGTAAAACAGATTTAGAATTCCAAGGCACTCAATTGGAAATCAATAAAATCTAGATCTCTAGCAGTCCAACAAGCTAGTTCCAAGCCTTGAGACATTTATTTTGACATTCACCCATCATGTGGAAAATTATGAATAAGTAGTTCCAACATTTCCAGAATTTTTCCAGTTGGTTGAGATTGTGAGATTTTTTCTTCTTACATCTTTGAGATTCCTACAGCATGAAATCAACTAGACCTAGACGTATCAATCATGGGAGCTTTTGATTCTTTGATTGTAAAAATTGTATTTTCTTCTTAATCGTCACTAGCCTAAATTGAGATTGATCCTCTCATTGCTTTGTTCCTTGTTCCCCTAAGATTGATTTGGAGCAGAATGATCATCCTGCTAGCAATTGGTCTTGCTTCTACTAAATATGGTTTAAACTTTATTCTCATTGGTCTTCGAAGAAAAGCTCCAAAAGAATTGGTTCTAAATGAAGTGAAACTGCTACTTACAATAGTTCATGGAAAAACTACAACAAGCACATTAAGGAACGAGGAATGTAAGGAGTTATTGGGATCTATTTTCATAATAAACCTATGTTATTATCGGAGAATACCAAGAACTAGATGTTGATGCAGAATTACGTGATTTTTATTCTTTTGAGAACTTGGAAGTTGTAGAAAATGATAAGATGATGAGTGAAATTCGAGATATTTCAAGATTGCACAAGATTTATTCTTCCTTAATTGGTTTTGTAGAGACTCAGCCTACCTGTATTAAGGATTAGGAGCTTGAAAAAGTAAGGAAAATTATCTGCAATGAAGAATTGATTTATGAAGATATAGCCTTACAAAGTGAGCATGAAAAACCTGATTTCCTTGTATAAAAATCATCATCTGATGGAAATTTGCCACATGTTTTAGGAATGTACAGGGGTGGCACAAAAGGAAGCTTCTTTTTTATTGTATGAAGGAATGTGTATGTTCACAGTATAATAGTAGGTATAAAGGAGGTTATAGGGTATGGATCAAAAGTACATATTGGAGCCACAAGTTAACTTCCTTTAGCAAATGTTGTATATTTTACAAATTGGTTGATGGTGGGTTTCATTTTCAACTTTATGATCTACAGAGTGGTGACATAATCATATCATATGACATGTTATATGCAGAATTGGACACAGGTTGAGGGGCGTGGGATGTGTTTGCAAATGATTCTTGATCAAAGTATCGTCAATAGAGTAAAAATTGAAAATTGAAAAAATTATATCAATTATAACTGAATTGGACAAAGGGACAACTAGACAACAGGTGAAAAGTCTTGCTTGTTTAAAGGGTAGTTGCCAGATTTGAAGGAGGAAAGTCAGCAGTCAAGTAAAACAGATTTAGAATTCCAAGGCAGTCAATCGAAAATCAATCAAATCTAGATCTCTAGCAGTCCAACAAGCTAGTTCCAAGCCTTGAGACATTTATTTTGACATTCACCCATCATGTGGAAAATTATGAATAAGTAGTTCCAACATTTCCAGATTTTTTCCAGTTGGTTGAGATTGTGAGATTTTTTCTTCTTACATCTTTGAGACTCCTACAACATGAAATCAAATAGACCTAGACGTATCAATCATGGGAGCTTTTGATTCTTTGATTGTAAAAATTGTATTTTCTTCTTAATCATCACTAGCCTAAATTGAGATTGATCCTCTTCATTGCTTTGTTCCTTGTTCCCCTGAGATTGATTAGGAGCAGAATGAGCATCCTGCTAGCAATTGGTCTTGCTTCTACTAAATATGGTTTAAACTTTATTCTAATTGGTCTTCGAAGCAAAGCTCCAAAAGAATTGGTTCTAGATGAAGTGAAACTGCTACTTACAACAGTTCATGGAAAAACTACAACAAGCACATTAAGAAATGAGGAATGTATGGAGTTATTGGGATCTATTTTCATAATAAACCTATGTTAATATAGGAGAATACCAAGAACTAGATGTTGATGCAGAATTACGTGATTTTTATTCTTTTGAGAACTTGGAAGTTGTAGAAAATGATAGGATGATGAGTGAAATTCGAGATATTTCAAGATTGCACAAGATTTATTCTTCCTTAATTGGTTTTGTAGAGACTCAGCCTACCTGTATTAAGGATTAGGAGCTTGAAAAAGTAAGGAAAATTATCTGCAATGCAGAATTGATTTATGAATATATAGCCTTACAAAGTGAGCATGAAAAACCTGATTTCCTTGTATAAAAATCATCATCTGATGGAAATTTGCCACATGTTTTAGGAATGTACAAAGGTATTTATAAGAAAAAATTAAAATCCAACCAAGTGAGAAGAGGAAGCTAGAACCTTGGAATTCTCTTTTTTATAGGAGAACAACACAGTAGTATAATAGCCCCAGATGAAAGAATTAGAAAACTGTTGATGGATTGTCTTAATGAGAAAAAGGAAAAAGGAAAGATTGAAGGAAGTAAAAAAGAACAAACGACAATCACCACTTCACCACAAGATAAAACTGTAATGTATGGTTTCTACACCACGACCACACACATCCCATCAGATATCATGGTTCATTTGGCCATACACGACCTAACCTAGCATGACACTCAGGACCTTCTCTTCATCCTAACGATGGCTCATAGTGTACTGAGGTACCCCATTTTGAATCCCTTGTTATGGACTAGATGTGAAATTGTGGTTTCCCATTTGATGTCTACCTTATATTACTTGTCCATAATAAGGTCCATTTGATGTCTACCATTATATTACTTTGCTAGGTTCCCTGTTATATTACAACACTGTCATCTAAGTTACTGTTATATGGGTATGATCCAGAGTGTCACTGACATATAAATCACTTCCATATGCATCAGACTCTGTTATACAAGATTACTGCTAGTTCACAGGTCACTGTCATTATCATCCATAGAGGACTCTACCATATATATGTACTTCCAGATAAATGTCGTTGGCATATACAGGTTAAGGTTATATGAACACAGTCATGCCTTACAGATATATAGGTCACAGTCATGCAAGCTCACTGTCATAAGGATTATGACTGCCCAAACTTCACTGTTAAATATCACAGCCAACAATTATCATTGCCACTTCCATTGTAAATTGAAAATTCTAGCTAGTAAGGTCACTATTCAAATGCATCATATATATGTCATATATCAAGGTTTCAGTGAGAGAACTTCAAGCCTACAATCCACTGCAATTGCTAGCAGCTTTATGTGCAATTGTGGCAAAGAATGGACCAAGCAATGCCAAAGATGAAAAGTTTTGGTTAAATTTCTAAATGTAGAATCTGCTTACCAAGCCATGGGGTCTAGGAATCGCTATAAACAACCAAGCAGAATCGTGAACGCTTCTGCAAGGTGTCCTTCTGTCTGCGAAAAGAAACATTCAAGATCACATTATCAATGGTGACCCTGCCATTCTTTTGTGCCACCTCATCAATGGCTCTCCTTTGTCTGACATAAAACTCCAAGCTATTGTAAAAAGGATCTATCATATGCTCGGAAGCCTTCACCCCAAATTATTTCCTGTCCATGGGAACAACAACAAGAAGGTGAACCACCTTGTGAACGAGGGGGTCCATCTAGCAAAAGGAAACCTTAAAGTGGATGGGGTTCTAAGCTTATCATATATCATCATGAGTGCCAAGAAAGATTATTGTTTATATTTTCTTGTCCAAAAGTTGTATCCATCACATGTCATATTTTTTTTCTTAATATTTGACTTGTTCTTAATATTTTTTTCAGAGGCTTCCAGAGATAGGGAGGGAAAATCGGGAGACATGAACAGACAAAGTCTGTTGTCATTGTTTTATGAAAGAAGTAAATATTGTTCAATTGATACCCTGTCTGCTGTGCTGTGCTAACACCGACTTCCATGAAACAGATGGAATGCGAAGAGTTGATTGCAAAAGTTGAGGCACTGGATTCTAAGAACATGACACTTAGAAATGAAATAAATCTTATAGCAGAGGAATCTGAAAAGCTTGCTTCTGAGAATGAATCACTACAGGTAACATATCTTTCATGTTAGCGCAGAAAAATCAGTGTGGTTTATTGGCCTTAGGATTTGAAACTTTTTTGACATTGTTGGATTATGTGAAACAGGTAATGTTGAGGAATTTGCAAGGACAGGATAGAGTAGGAGATTCAGAAATATATGGTCCTAGAGAGACAGTCACAATTTATGTATCAAGGAGGCAATGGCTATCCTCAAGTTCTATCTAAAATAAGCAATTCGAGTTCTAGCCAAAGAGATGAGCAAAGGGAGAGTGAGATGAGTGATTCAACTGGTAAATGTCATCCGAACAACATCTATATTTTGCTTTGCGGGGATCACCTGGTTTGGCATTGGGCAGATGTATACGTGATTCGGGCTGCAGGGCTAAAGAATGTCTATAAGATCGACCATGCTCTGCAGTCCCTCTGTTCTTTGAGTTATGAGACTGATAAATTTGATTACACCCATTGCAAATGCAATTATTGGGCTTCTCCCCATTTTGGCATAAATATAGTATTCTTCCTTCATATTCGTTTGTCCATGGAAGCTTCCCTGTAGAGGCCAGATCCACCTACTGTTCTATTGGACTTAGGCAGAAAACCCATCAAACCCTTCTTCAAAACAATGTCACACATGGCAGCAAATGGTAGGATTTGCTGAACTTAGAATCGTGAATTTGTGCTTGTTCTAGCAGAAACACATATTATTGGTGGTTTACTAAATGACAAGTTTTGTACTTAAATAATAAAGCAGGACACAGCCTATTAAGAAGACTAAGAAAAAATGATTTCCTGGATAGAAGCACTTATTTTGATGATAAGAAAGTGTTGTTGAGAATAGTATTGGTAAGATTGACAGCAAGATTTGAAAGTGAAACAACAGCAATACTTTGTGGTGCTTAAAAGATTGCATTTTGATTTGCCTCGGATATTAAGTGCATCAAATGTGTATTTAGTTCTATTAAAGAAACCTTTTCAGGGAGGAAATAAAGGCTTTGATAATTTTCTGTTATGGTGCAACTTTGCTAATCTCATCTGAGATGGTGGATGTGTTTGTTGTTTGTATTGTAGTTTGGAATCTGGAATTGGATGTGTTTTTAGTCTGTCATTTTCTTGTGTTTAATATGTTGCCTGAGATGGAGCTTGTAAATTTGAAGTTTTAAACTTTTATGTAAAGAATAGCATTAGAAGTAAAGTCATTATTAGATGACAACTGCACAGTACCTTTTTTTTCCTAGCTCCACCTCCATAGGTTTTGTTCTATCACACGTTTTAATTTATTCTAGTGAAAATTTTATATCATACAGGCCTTCACAAAGTCCATCTTGTCAGTGCACATTTACCTGCCTGACAAACTTAACCAGCATAATATATACACTAACCATTCTTCAGCATATATGGGAAAGCAGAAGTCAAGCTTATGTTGGTCTTGTCGTGCATGTTGTTCCTAATGAAAGAACCAAAAGATTGCTTAAAGACTACCCAGCAATGAAGAATTGCTGGATTTGGCAGATTCAAATTACTCTAGGGGAAGAAGACATATTTAGACATAGTTCAAGAGTTTAAGATTAATATTATATTTTGATTTTTTGACTTGAAAAGAATGAGATAACAATGTTTCTCTGAGATTACATAGATGCCTACCTATGCCATATTTATCATGGTTTATTCTTGTTATCTGTAAATGTCTTGGTAATGTATTTATTTTAGCGTGACAGAATTATATCTACAATTACTTCCTTCAGAAATTAAGTTCTCTGTATAAACCTAATTTAAGCTTAATCTTATTTATGGCAGACTTTGGCAAAGTCTTTTGAAGTCACAGAACTTCCAGGTATTCACAGTAGAAATATGTTCTATACATCATATTGGCATAGCAGACTCTATATGTTGTCAGTGAAGTGCATGATACATATTCTAATGCTAGTGCTTATTTGCAGTGCGGTCTGCCAAGTTCATAGCACGCAAACAATGGGTTGTAGCTGGTGCAGATGACATGATTATCCGTGTTTACAATTATAACACCATGGATAAGGTGAAAGTATTTGAAGCACATACTGATTATATTAGGAGTGTGAGTGTTCATCCAACTCTGCCATATGTGTTGTCATCATCTGATGACATGCTAATCAAGCTTTGGGACTGGGATAAAGGTTGGGAATGTACTCAAATATTTGAAGGTCATTCACACTATGTGATGCAAGTCGCGTTTAATCCCAAGGATACAAATACATTTGCAAGTGCCTCACTAGACCGTACTATAAAGGTGGGAGGCAGTGCTCTTTGGTAAATCCCGAGTTTATAGATAAGCTTTACTCTGCATAAATTATCCACCTAGGAATCTCCTCTTTTTTCCTCTCGGTGAACACTCAAATTTGTTACTTCTCTTAGATGGTGGAAATTAGAATTTAGATATCCTAAAATGTTAAAGCCTTGTATAATTTGTTTCATATTGATTTATTTTATCCTGAATGCATCAATCAGATCTGGAATCTGGACTCACAAGAACCAAATTTTACTCTCGATGCCCTCTTAAAGGGTGTAAATTGTGTTGATTACTTCACAGGAGGTGACACACCATATCTTATTAGTGGTTCAGATGATCACACAGCAAAGGTGCTCAAACATATAGATAGCGTGTTTCCCATACTCTTAGATAGAGTCTGGAAAGGGCCAGATAGCCTCCAGATCCCACCCTCTTTTCAAAGGTTAAATATCTGGTAAATGCCCTCCCAGTCCATCTCTGGTTGGAGTTTGCTTGTGTTTTAGAGATATCCCTGAAAGGGGATATTACAGTGGTATCGGAGCATAGATCTGGCTCAGCCTGTGGAGCTAGTTGTCTGTGACACCGGAAGAGAAACCGTGGGGATATTTTTATATGAACAAAGAGGGTAGGCAGAATCTTACCCACCAAACGCAGTAGAGGTGGAAAATATGGGGGTCTCACAACAGTGTGACTAGCGTTTACTAGCCTTCAATAGGCCAACCAGGATCACAATGCCTACATTCTTACCTCCAGTTACGAGTGAGAAAGGGAGGCAGCATGATCATATACCCTTTGGAGATTATTTTCGCGAATGGCAGTCCATGGGGGAAAACTTCAGAGCAACTTTGCCCTTCGGAGATTATTGTCAGCTCAGGTAGGATGAAGGAGGAAGGAACAGTGGGGGGTCTAGCACACAGAGTTCAAAGTTGCAGCGTACCACTGGGGGGACACCCTTTCCCACATATGACAGATCCACTGATTTCATGATTCGAGATTGGGTGGAAAAGTTGGATGCCTCTTTCCATCTTGACCAAATAACGGAGGGGGAAGCCATCAAAATGGCTACCTCGCACTTGGGGGATGAGGGCACACAGGATCATGGGGAGCATGTAGATGCACCTAGTATGACACAAGGGTCATCTGCGTTGGAGACTTTTTTTACCTTATCGGTTGGCATCTTGGTAGAGAGAGTAGAGCTTACCCCAGTGGTGCCATCCATTGAGGTGATGACTGGGGTAGTGTCCGAGTATTCAGGTGGTAGCAACGCGCAACAGATGGGTGAGGTGCCAGGAGATGTATCCACCTTCGATGAGGCACTAGTAGATACAGAGGTATTGGACGATGGTCGCACACAACGGTGTCATCAGCTTCGAGCCGACCTTCAAGTTTTGAAAGGGAAGGCTACATCAGTACGAGAGGCTATCTTGTTACAGAACGAAGAGCTAGAGGGCATGAGAGTGGTTTGTGCCAAGTCAGCGGCCGAGTTGGCCCACATTGGGGAACGGTTGGATTCCCTAATGGTACAACTAGAGGACACAGTTGAGTGTCAAAGCAGCCCCCTTCAGGCATGCATAGACGGGGCTAGCAGCATTGTTGGGTCACCTCTTTCCATTGGAGAGAGAGAGGCAAAGCCACCTAGGCAGACCTCATACGTTGACTTGGTTAGCAGGATGAGACGATCGGAGTTGCATAGGGTGCAGCATCCACATGTTGAGGTTGGATGGCGAGAGATTTTGAGTTGGTACCCGGTGGAGTGGGTTATAGAGATAGTGGTGGACCCGGGTGTAGTTCAGCAGGAGTTTCCAGGTGCTGGGAGTACAGGAATCCCAGACTGGCATTGGGATCTAGGCGGGACTACCTGTTGTTTCCCAGGCAGGTCGGTTGACTATGTCTTGGAGGGTACAATTGGCCTAGCAGTTGAGCATGCACATTCGCTTGGGGATTTTTGGTCAGCTCCAGTGGCCAACCAGTTTATGGGCAGACTCTCTAGGTTGTCTTGGTATGGCACTTTTACGCAAGGTCACAGGGTGATCAACATACCTTGGCAGGAGCTGGTCGGAGGAGGTGGCATTGACAGACCACCAGATGGTGCCTTATATGGGGCTGAGGATTCTTCACCTTTGTGTGGGGCACAGAGGTCACAGCAGAGTCGAGCAGTGGTGGTATCACTACTGACACTTAAGGAGATTCACTTCTCGGACCCCTCGGGGAGGGTTTGGAGTGATGATCCATTCGTCGACGGGTATAGCGATGCGACGATGGAGATGATGATACCAATTGGGGGTGGTCCGACATGTAGAGGCATAGCTCTAGGTCATCACATCCAAGGATGTGTGGGAGCCTCTAGCATTGAGTAGTGGACTACCGGTGGACATGGAGTTGCATGGTGGTGTACCGTAGTGTGTGGGACTGCATTGGGGAGTAGGAGTGTCCTACATTGCATTGAGAACATGCAAGGAGTGACCAATGCTTGGACACAGATAGGGCACGAGATGGTACAGGGTGGTATAGCAGTAGCAGGGGGTATCCAGTAGTATACAGGGGTATGCCTCAGTGTGCAGTGGCATGTCGAGGAGTACAGGGATGATCGGTGGTATTCCAGGGTGTATGGTGCTACACAGCAGGTCTTAGAGTATTGTGTCCAGGGAGACTCACGGATAGGGACACCAGGCTTACCTTTGGGGGCAGTTCACCCAGGATCGATGGGGAGACAAATGAGCGATACTTGACAGTATCTGTGGGGACTCACGCACCTGACCCTCTTCTACGTCACTCACGGGCGCAGCCGATTTTGTTGTTGTCTTTTGGCACTTTGGGCATGAGCAGTGGGGTACGCAAGGCTCACCCAAGATATTTGGATGGCACTCAGCACATTAGGGGAGAGACTTCTCAGCAGTGGCACTGGGTCTGTGCGCTAGTTGGCAGCCACAAGTCAAGGAATGAGATGATCCTCTGCAGGGGTGGACATCAGTCATCGCTGAGCCTACAATTTTGGAGCAGGTCATGAGAGAGACATGCGTCACTCTTTTCTCAGGGCGTGTCGAGACCATACGCATGAGCAGAGGATACTGGGTACAGCAGAGGTAGCATCCCAGTATGTGTCTGGGCTCCAAACAAAGTATCGACACATTATTGAGAGGGTGGATGGCATATTCAATGCAGATGAGGTAGCGGAGGTAGAACAGAAGGGCATTCCTTCTGTATGCCAGGGTGAGGACTCTTCTTTATATGAGTCCATAGGATTAGTTGAGGACGCTTCTGGGGAGAGAGAGCAATCATGCAGAGATGATGACAGTAGACCGGAGCTGCATTCCAGTGTACAGGGTGAGCAGTTAGGGGACTCTATGGGAGATACTATGGGCGATGAGTCACTTGTGACGATTCAGCCAGAGCAGTATAGGATGGAACCTCAGTTAGCAGAGGATGATACTATGCACATCATGCATGATAGTCCTTTGGGGGAGAGCCAGATGGAGGCTCACATTGAGTCCGTGATGGATATGCGGCTAACCTTGGGGTCAGCCATTGAGGAGGAGCAGTCAGATGCACTGACATCGAGTACGGTGACAGCAGTTGCAGATCCATATCCTCTGGGGATGTTGGAGATTGATGGGATAGTCCTGCAGGGGGCGAGTAGACATCAGGAGCATTACATTCCTGATCAGGAGAGGGATGAGTTGTTGGAGATGGTGGAGCACCCATTGTTGGGCCGACACACCAATGAGGTACAGATAGATGCACATGCATTCAGTAGGGCTGCAGTACTTTCAGGGAGCTACATTCTCCAGGGGTACATCGATAGGGCTTGCAGAATATCTAGCCCACTTTGGCACTTTATAGAGAGAGGTGCCTTCCGCTACAGGCAAATCTCATCGGTAGACGGGACAGAGCAGCATGAGTTCAGTACAGGCTGGCGACAACGCTCTAGACGTGTCCCGTATGCAGTTATCACTACCTTGGATCCTTCTTCCAGGGTAGATTGGTGAGAGATCATGATTTGGCACCCTCTTGATGGTGCGATCTTCTTCATAGGGATCATAACGGAGCAGGGGCCCTTACACATGATAAATGTTACAGATTCTAGTTGCCAGTGGGACACAGGTCAACATTTCTTCAACATTCCATCCCGACTTCAGGAGAGCAGGATTAGCATTGGATTAAGTCAAGGGCTAGATTGGAGGGAGGTGATGAGTTGGTACACAGTTGGTGGGGCAGCATATACAGTTACAGGTACAGCACAACAGGAGCCAGAAAGCACTGATGCTTGTTGGTGGTCTTCACTTCTTAGAGCATCAGTTATAGCTAGAGGAAGTGCGCAGTCCAAGCCGTGGGACTTGGGCAATGATTGGCCATCGTGGCGTGGGGATCAAGGAGGATTGTTTGATGACAGGTACAGTGAGAGATCAGTTTGGGATCTAGGCATTGAGAGATCCCTCCATATCAAGGTGATACAGAGGAGAGGGGAGATTCAGTGGTGCATCTGGGACCTAGGCACATTTTACAGTGATGGTGGGGAGCATCAGCTAGAGAGGGGGCTTGTTCAAGCATTGCTTGAGGACAAGAAATTTTTGGCGGGGAGGACTGTAATATTCCCAATTAGCAGCAGCTAATTGGAAATATTAATTTTGATCAATTTTGCCTACTACAGTTAAATTATAAATAAAAGTGAGTAGAGGGGGACATAACTCACTCTAAACATAAAGTTCACTCCCTAGTAGACACAACGTTGTAACTTAAGTAGGCCAAGGGGGGCAAAGAGACCACGTAGAGAGGGGACCCACTAGAGCACGTGGAGGGACTGCGCAAGTTGAGTTGGCAGCGTGGGGCCAAGAGAGGCTATGTTGGAGATGATGGGCCTAGGGTTTGAGAGAGAGGCCAACGTTATAAAAGGAGGAGAGCATACTCATTTTGGTCATTCAAGTTTATGCATTTGGAGCTGGTCATTACGACTTTGAGCACGCTGGCTGTTTAGCCTGTCTGCAGCACTGTTTAGTGCATTGAGTGTCTCCATTCGGAGATCTCACCCTTAGCCCCGGGAGACTTCGAGTGCTCGCCCGAGTGAGGCATTCCCATCAGTATTTTGCAGGAGGATCAAGTTGCGTCATTCATGGAGGAGCATTGCATCTATTGACTGCGTAGTCCTGAGAGGGAGGACGCAGCCCATATTGGGGAAGCTCCGGTGTGGTATTCTTTTAGAGGATTTTGGTCAGGAGATTGAGTAGGGGGACAACCCTTGCCTATTGGAGACTTTTTGTTGAGCGGGGGATCATATTTTTGAGGATTCCAGTCAGTCTCAGCATGGCCCTTGGGAGGATAGCGTAGATCCTCAAGGGAGGTATTTTCGGAGGTTGTCCATTCCAGAAACGCTCTCTGGGCTTTCCCGGGTTTGGTGAGTAGAGGTTGATTCCAGAGTTTCAGCTTATTCCGAGTCGAGGAGCAGCCTCGTATACTCATCTTGTTCCAGCAGCAACAGCTACACGACAGTTGTCCAGCAACATTGGACGCAGATCAGAGAAAAGCCATTCCAGCAGCATTCTGAGATTATTTCTTAACTTGCCTTGTGCAGGTTTAGGTGACATCACTCTGATCACCTATTGTACTCACTTATATTTCTCAATATAAAAAAATGGCTCAGCATTCTCTTTGCATTTCTTGAGTATCTGTTACATGTCCTGTATATATGATATTGAATGCTTGCACTACTTTTATTTTTCTCCTCGAGCATTCCCGTTTCTATACCACTTGGTGTGTTTCCCCATACTCTTAGACAGAGTCTGGCAAGGGCCAGATAGCCTCCAAATCTCACCCTCTTTTCAGAGGTGAAATATCTGGTAAATTCTCTCCCAGTCCATCTCTAGTTGGAGTTTGCTTGTGTTTTAGAGATATCCCTGAAAGGGGATATTACATTGTTGAAACAAAAGAAAAACATCATATCAAAATCAAATAAGAAAACTTATCTTTCATACCTAGTCCTTCGAAAGTGAAAACAAGTACTTGTTGTAATGGCCATGCACCAAAGAACAGAGTATATTTCTTAAATCGTATACTAAAGATGAAAAGAATAAGTTCTACATATCCTTTAAAAAAAAGATAACTCTCCAAGAACACAATCAATCTCCAGAAAAAATAGGTTAATAAAAGATTGGAAAATTTAACTAGCAAGTTTCAGTGCTCAAGTTTCCAATTTTAAGCCTTTTGCACCTACTGAAGTATATATATTTCATTATAACAAAAACAACAGCAAAAACCTTAATCTTGCAAGGCATCATTTATAAATTGGTTTGTTTAACTGTCATTTGCCAATGACTACATTCAGATTTCAACATTGAACATTTATTTAAAACTACATTAAATAATTTCCTTTCCTGTTAAAAATAGATTCATGATAAGTAAATAACAAGTCATAGTGCATACTATCTTTATCCTTAGAGTGAATTGCCTGAATTTGTTTTATATCAACAAATAAACATAAAATGTTTTTTCCTTTGAAGGTTTTCCACGAAACTTACTTTTCTATGTTTCACAAAGTAAGAAATTGTCTGCTCCATTAAACATACTTTTCTATGTTTCACAAAGAAATTGAGTGCTTCACATTGGTCACTATCACAAGAAACCAAGCATAATAGGAAATAGAGCCATCTTCAAGAACCTTATGGAATGAATTACGCTTTCCTATCTCAAAGAAGTATACAAAATATCAATCACATACTCCATTTTGGTCGTGTAGTTTTAATTGAAATTGGATCGTTACTAAGTTTATCAACTATTTGATTGGAATCTCTAATCATGACTACTGACATAGGAGAGTAAGTGAACATCTTTGATCACACCTTGCTATTTTGCAAACAGAACACGGCCATGATTTGTCATACGTCAATAAAAATGTAGATTTAATTCGCATCATAACACAGCCACACACTTTGACAGACTTAACTCAATACCTCGGGAGGTTAGAGTTAAATACAACGTTTCATAACATAACCACGTGGACGTCATTAAGGGATAAGGTTCCAAAAATAAATAATCTCCTGCAAAGGCTAACCAACCTAGAGACTGTTGAAGATTTTATCTTGTTTGCTTTGTCCTGAATCCTGATATGGCAGATGCACTATTGGTTTGCATTTTATAACCATTTTAATTTGACCTTATCTGTCTTGTCCTGATATGGAAGAGCTGATATCATTTTGCTTTTCATATCAGTTTCAATTTTTTGTGTGCAATGGGAAAAAGCCATGATGCTCTTTATTTCCAGCCACAACACAATTGCTTTAGTGCAGAAGGCTTTCTCGGTTTCAATTTTCCTACTGGTGTGTGTGATGTTGTTTGCAAGGCATTGGAAATAACCTTTTTATGCCACTCCCATGCCATTGTTGACTTGTTGTGGCCCATCAAGGGTGCTCTTGTTGGCTGGGGTCTGTTGAACTTCAGTGGTCTCAGGTCTACATATCCTGTGGGGGTTTGGTGTTTCCCCTCACACCCTTTCAGCATTTTATAGGTAATATAGGTTAGTTGTGGTTCCTAACCAGACATATGTCACTCCTTCGCATGATGCCTGAAAAGTTACAAAGGAATAGTTTGATTTATGTTTCACTGCCAGGCTCATGTTGCACTCTTGCATGAAGGCATGTGTCTTCATTAAGGGGTGGAATTTGATTGTGTCTATACAACGATGTTTTGTAAATCACGGGATTCACTAGCTCATAGGTAGCATGTTTTAGTACTTAGTCCCAACATCACCTGCCCTTTATATGTTTCTATGGCAAAAGCCTTTGTGCTATCCACCCTTTTTTCATAATATGCTCATTGTACTCATATATTTTTATCGATAGAACTTGGAGGCAGCCATGTATGTGTGTTTGGCCTCCCTCCTGTAGACACAAATTGAATTTAACAGCCCCCATGCTAACAATATTAGAGAAGCATGCATACAATTTTGAATTCGATTACAAGAACTTATGTTGCTTTGTACATCAGGCTCTGGACTAGTGTAAACTTAAAGAAGTTTTTGTGACAATGACACGGTTTCAAATCCTAACAGGCATGCTCCTGAGTCCTCCCTTGCATGAGGTTTTCTAGGTGTGGCTCTTGAATATATTGAATAATATTGACGTATTCAGATTATGGTATGGTCCTGGCAAGGTACCAGTTCTTCGGTCAAATGTGTTGAGGGTGGGTAGAGCTTCTTGCCAAGTTTACCATCCATGTAAAAACAATAGGTTCCCGTTTACGAATAAATAAAGTAATTATTTAACCTACCGACATATTATGGTATGGTGCTGGAAAGGTACCAGTTCTTCGCTCAAATGGGTGGGTAGATATTCTTTCCAGGTTTACCATCCATGTAGAAAAAATAGGTTTCCAGTTATAGAATGAATAAAAGAATTTATTTTGTTTATGAACTGTTCTCATTGTTGATAATGCATACTTAAATTGAGGTGGTAGTGCATCATATGGATCATTTGTGTCATGTGAAAAAAAATTAGGCTTACCTGACTCTAGAGAAGAGTGTGGTATTTCTGTAATAGTCCAATGCTTCATCCATGAGCTTTTTATGCTCCTTCAATCCTTCAAGAAGACCCCTAAAATAACCCATGTTCTCTTAGCTTCTCCTAAATGCCTCCCATCCAATGTCTCTACTCCTTGTTGCTTTTAGTGTCGAGCTTGGACTCCAGCAACCCATGAGCCACTCAATCCTAGTTTCGAACTAATAATGTGATCGTTGTTGATACATCATCATCCAAAACTTATAATGTGATCGTTGTCGAGTTTTGGATTTTCCGTTTCGAACTAATAATGTGATCGTTGTTGATACATCATCATCCACAACTTATCTTCATACTCATTTCCTCCTCCTTGTAATTTGGAGATGATAGAGGCGACATCTAATAGCAACGTGATGTCTGAAAGGTTTATTGCATGAGCTGAGCATACATGGCCCTTGACATCCTCACAGAGACATCCACCATCTCCTTATTGCCCAAAAACTTCTCCATCCAAGACATCGCCTTCAAGGAATCCACATCCTGGTCATAAAAGGCCTCCACCGCCTTAGAAATCAAGTGTGCCTCGTGCTTCAGAACATGAGCCATGCTCAGAGGAACTCGAACCCTGAACCTATGCATGTTAACCTTAGATTTATCGGGATAACCCTTAATACAGATGTTTATAGTGTTCTAAAATGCATCACTAGCTATGGTTTGCAGAAACCACTGGTGAGAGCCCGCAAGGAGTCCCATACTGAGGGTTTCACCAGTAAATGGTAAAGGACTACAAAGGAGTCCCATACTAAGGGTTTCACTCATGAAAGCCCACAAGGATTCCCATACTGAGTTTAAAGTGATTGATCTATTTTTTTGTGGACCTGGGTCTCTTTCCTTTCTCCACTCTTTTCCTCACCTACAAATGGACTACATGGTTGTTTGTGGGAAGGAGGATGGCCTACCAAGTATTGAGAGCAGATCAATGTTTAGAAGGAGCCTCTAACATCGTCTCTTGGAAAGGAAGGATCGTTATATTATTGGAGGATAATAGGGTGGGAGATTGTATCAAAAACACAATTCCACCACAGCAAGATCCCAACAGTTGTCCCATCATAATAAGAATGACATCAGGGCCAGTTTGATAAAATTAAATTTTGATAAATATTGTTTTTTATCAAGGAAAAAGTTTTGGATTCGCCTAAAAATATGCACTTGTTATGTGTATTGCAAATGCGGATTTCAAAATCAGAATATGATGAGTCTGGCCCCTCAATTGTTCACAAGAAGTGCTTCTAGAATTTTGGACATTTGGTACTTCTATCTAGGAGGAGAACTGGATGCATATGCCATGGTAGTTTTAGGTTCGATGGAGGACTAGCATTGTAAAGAGAAGATTTCTGTGTTTATTTGTGCACTAACTATCCTGAGTCAGTTTTGGGGCTTGGGTTGTGAATTGTGTTGGATTCATGAAATATTTTGTGCCTATGCTAAAGGATTGCATTGGAATCCTTACATTGGCAAAATTCAAGCTGTGCTAGTATTTTCCACCCTATTGTGCTTGATTCATTATATTTTCTTGCACATATTCATATGGATTGGAAAATATTCAGCATGTGTGAAATGTCTCTGCATGATTGTGATCATTGTAAGAGGATGAGTTATTACCATGTTGTTGAAAACTTGTTGCATGTTCTGTTTTCAATTTCTTCACAAGATTGTAGCTTTAAACATAGTATTTACTTCTCACATCATAATATTCCTAAAAATGACTTCTCAAACTCCGTTTAATCAAATAAATCCATCCCAACTAAATGGGTGCATAGTCATTATCTCGAATTCATTTGTTGTCACTTTGAAAGATTGGCACAAAAAACTTAATGAAAAGATGGGTCATTTTAGATACATCTTAAGAGAAGAAGCAATGGATTCAATAGCCATGAGATAAAATCAAAATAAACAGGATCTTGTGAATCGTTGAAAGGCTAGACACACCACTAAATCTAATAAACTGCCGATATAGATCAGTGATAAGTACCTTGTTCCACTATAATTGCTATTTCATTTGGTGACCCGCGACCATTAATGTGAATAACATCGGGATTACCAATAGATCTGTGCACATCAAGTGTTCTTCTAAGGATCTGCCAAAAGATAGAATATAGTCAGAGATTGATGCATTGCAAGAGAACATTCTGGTGGACAGGTTGAAGTTGAACATAGCAAGACTCTTTAATTTCAAGAGATGTACATGTTTTAGGGATGGATTAATAACTTACTGAAATGTTGGTTGTGTACCAGTCACCTATAAGCAGAGTTATATCACCATCAGGCTGAGGGAATGGAACAAGAATCAGGGCCCTGCAAGCTACACTTAGTCCTCTGAAGCCCCCTGCAGCTTTCTGCAGATACAATGATGGAAGTAATAGTAGCTACCTATCTCGTCCTTCACTTGGAACTTGTACATAAAATTATTTTCTGGTCGTATGGGGCAGCTTGTGCTAGGTACTCCATCTTGCCACGAATTTCTCCATTATCCGATGGTCTGTAATATTCTATAACAGCTGGGTCCTCACTAGGAATGTGCATGTATTGTTTGATGTGTTCTACAGAAACAATGTAGTTCACAAATGTAAAATGGTTTTGTATACTTTCAGCAAACGATCTGTTCATTAATGATAGACCGAAAAAGAAGGCCATCCCAAAGAAACCTGCACCAGTTCAAATTGTTAGGAATGATCATCTTATACATAAAAACATTCGGTAACAACAGAAATCACCCACAGTTGACAATTAGTTTCATTGTTCATACCAGGATTGAAGCCGCCCTGTGGGAGTAGAACCATAGCAAGAGCAGAGGATCAAAGAACAGTTGCATTTAGCACCTTTAGATGCTAAATCAACCATTCAGTGGCTCCGAAACTGTGGAAAAGGGGCTCGAATTTTTGTCAATAAAGTCTAAGTTCTTCTTCAAGAACTGATTCTCAACCCTGAAAGCCCTAATGGTCATTTCTCTTACTATGGACTCGCCAAAATGATCTTCAATGGGTTATTTCGTTGCACCATTTAGTCTCATCAGTTCTTTAGCAAAAGCAAAATAGTCTTCTCAAATACCACTGCGTTGTCTCCTGAATTGTGCATCGCCATGTCATTTCTCTCATTCTTCCCGCCACTCTCCATAGACGTAGTGGGTTGAATTTTTTAATGTGATTGCGGCTTCAGAAAAGGCACGAATTAGGGCGTGATTTTATCAGTTCTTTGGCAAAAGTAAAATAGTCTCCTCCAATACGACTGTGTTGGCTCCTGAATTGTGCATCGTGGGTGCATCGTGGGCATGCCAATATTGCCCTCATTCTTCCCGCTTCCCGCTACTCTCCTGAATTTTTGAATGTGATGCGGTTTCATAAGGCACAAATTAGGGCGTGACTTTTGAAAGCTATTAAACTCTATTTCTGATGGCGGGATTCTCTTTGTGTGAGTGGCTTTGAAAAATAATGTCTGCGGTCTTTATTTTTCCTATTTTCAAATATGGGTATTATTTATTGTTTATTTTGAACAAAATTTGAATATGTGTTTTATTTGAACGATGTGGAAAATAAAACTTTTATGTGTAAAAAAAAGGACAATCACTATATATATAAGGAAGAGGTAAAATTTATAGTAGAAAAAATTCTACAATAAGGGTTTTTTTAAGAGAATTTTGTGGAGAAATTTTAATAAGAGAAGTAATAAATTAGGGTAAAAGGGATTATTAAGGGAAAAAGAGTAATAGGTTGGTTGGCTTAATTGGTTATTATTAATGTTGTAGTATTTGTTTAGTTCTTTATTTCCCTTATCTAGGTTCAAATTTCTGCTGAGACATTTGTCTTATCTTTATAACACTGGAAAAGACATAGAAGCTTCCAAGGAGTAGGACCACCACAAGTACTGTATCTCCAAATGTCTTGACCATTCTTAATAAATCACATGTTATTAGTGTATACTAGCAACATATTGGATATACTTTTGGGTTATAGTGGAAATCATTCCATTTCATCTCAATTGTACCTCAAAACACTTTGATTAATTACCAGTGTTGGGTTCTCTATAAACTTTTCCTAGTAGTGAAAAAGAACATGACTTTCATTAATCTAGAAGGGTAGTTTCCCCAATGAGTGTGACCACCCCACAAGTGTATTTAGAGATGTCTTGACCCTTTCTAAATCGTATGTTATTACTATAGACTTACAACATATTGAATATACTATTGGGTTGCAAATTAATGGAAATCATTTCAGTCCATCTCAAGTGTAGCTCAAGTCACTCTAATGAGTTGTCGATCTCAAGTTTCTCCATAAAGTTTTCCTTGAAATAAAAAAAGAGCATGTCTTTCAATTTTTAATTGGATGAAATACATATCCTCCTTGTGAAGACTTTCTTTACTTCATTAAGTAAGGGTTGATAAGTATCTTCTTGTTTTCATTGATTTCATCAAAGAATTAACATTTTATTCATCAACTCTTGACGATGAGATCGAGGATGAATCTAGAGTGAATTATCACGTGTGTGTTAATGTTATTTTTTCAATTGTAGCTTTAACCTCCATGGTTAATTTGGTTTAAGTCCTTTAGGTAGTCATCAATCACTCAATCAGTGCCATGTGCACCAGTAGAAAATGATGAAATTAGTGACTAGGTGACTAAAAACGTTAGTCACTACAATTATTCCAAGTAAATTACTACTAAATTTGAGCAATTTTAAGTGACCAAACTAAAAATGACTAACTTAAACGACTAATTAGTCATTTAAGTTAGTCGTTTTTAGTTTAGTCACTTATTATATAGTCGTATATTTTATCCCTAGACTAAATTAGTCATTTAAGTTAGTCATTTTTAGTTCGGTCACTTAAAATTGCTCAAATTTAGTAGTAATTCACTTGAAATAATTATGGTGACTAACTTTTTTAGTCACCTAGTCACTAATTTCATCATTTTTTACTAGTGTACCTTAGAGCCTGCATGCCTCAATGGTAGGTTCTTCGCGTTCGACGTGAGGTTTTCATCACTGACCTCCGATCGAGTGATTCTACGGGTGTTCGACGCCAGCTCCTTGATTCACATGCCGTATATTGTACCTATAGTACCTTGAGGACCATTGTCATTATTGGTGGTACCTCTCACGTCTGTTAACAACTTCCGTCATTGGTTGGTAATCAGATGATGTTCTTGCATGTTCGACTTCAGCTCACTCATTCGCATGCTTGAACTTGTACTTTGTTCGGGTCGAGATGGAGCGCAGACCCTGGATTTCGTCTGTTTAGAATCCAGGCTGCGATTTTGTGGATTATTATGATTGGTTACATGACTCACTGATTGGATGGCTGCGACCATACCTGAGTCTCTTTTATCAATCCTTATTAGATGGCTGCATCCATGCCTTGGATTTGGATTCTTGTATACTCTGCTATGGATGGCTGCGCCCATACCACATGTATATCATGTATTTGAGATATCAGTTGTATTTCTCTACGCAGGTTTTCCGACGGCAGTGTTTTCAGTTGGACACGTTCTCGTAAACCATTTCACCCCTCTCTCTCTTTCGGGCCTCATGCTTTAGGGGGCATCTATTACACAGCAATTTTTCACCGTTCCTGCAATTCCCCGTCCCGCACATTGGAGGGCTTATTCCGTGACCTGTGAGCAGTGACATGATCTGAAAACACTTTCATGAGATTCCCCTAGACATGGACTTTCATTCCCTTGAAGACATCTCCTTGTGAAAAACCCTAAAAATAGCCTTTTCATCCTTGGCGCGACTAGCCAGTGTTATACCCGCACCAATGGGGGAAATCTTCCAAAGAGGGCGCGCAATTGGCGCTCTGTCTCAGAGTCGCACTCGCGCCAGGCTTAATAAAGGGTGTTTTTTAAAATTAAATGGCGGAAGATTGACTCCAACCAACTCCTGAACTGGTCTCTAAATTGAGTTGGGACGTTTGGCTCTGGATTTCCATGTAGAGGAAGTAGTTTGCCACCTCTCATGGAAGCTTCCTTGAGGATATGGCCAATCCCATGATTGTAGGGATCCCAACTCCCCTTCCACCATCTATATAAGCTTGCCATTTCCCTTTACAAGCTAATCTCCAAGAATCTCCAAGAGCCTTCAGAATGTTGCAAGAGCTTTGATAGTCTTCATAGTGCCAAATCCATAGTAAGGAGATTGACGATTGAAGAGAGAGGCTTGTCCCCATTCCCGACAAGCTTTACTGAGACGTGTTCCGCTGACGACCCACCGAAGGAAGGTTTAGCGTCAGAGCCTGGTTGTATTTTTTTTTGTATGAATTAATGATAAGCGACTTTGTTTACGGTTCCACTCGTATTGTTCATTATGATCATGAGTTGTGTCTTCTCTAACTGATACATAATTGCATATATCTGGTTTTACGCTTGTGTTTGTCGTGTTTCTTGTGTGTGAAGGTGTTCGATTGCGGCGAGCGAGAGGATTGTGATCTACTAGAGCAAGGAAATGGGAACATCATCTTCTCTACAAACAACAACATTGGACTTGAGGTAGGCCTTCTTCGCGAGTTGGTTTATTGTAATTAGGAACCTGCACCTTAGCGTGATACAATTGTTGCTAGACCCGATCTGGGCTAGTAGGGATCGCCTTTGTCCGTAGAGGGGATTTACCTCCACAAAAAATTGGCAACTCCACTGGGGAGTTAGCTTGTTGTTTGCTTTATAAACTACAGACGGAGCCTGAAGTTAGCTAGATAGCCTTCGAAACGCTCTTTCTTTGCATTAGCGAAAGTAGATGAATGCTGCTTTATTCAATCTCTGGTTTAGTTTATGAAATGAACACTTGGAGTATTGTCTTGTCTTTCGGTCGATTCTTGACTTTGCTTTCTTGATCAACTCTTTTGGCTGGCTCTTTTCGTGAGTTTGGCTTTTGGTTTGAGCTCCAACATCACTGGTCTGCTTCTTGGATTGCTTAATTTTATTTTTTCATAGAAAAATTGACTGGCGCACTTAATAGCCTGATAGTCGCACCAATGGGCGCTAGTTTCCAGTTTACTACCTGCGCCAATCCTGTTATGGCGCTAGTTTCCGCCTAACAATCGCGCCAATCCTGGAAGGTGCTAGGGTTTGCTTGGTTTTGAGCTTTATAAGCTTGATCCGTGGTTTTGGTTTCTTTTTTTACGACTGCTTGAGTGTTCTGGGGCCTTGTTTGACTGACTGTGACCTTCATCCTTTGGTTGTTTGCCCGTTTCTATCGATTTTACATTCTAACCCTAGGGCATCTAGGTGCTATAGTGTGTCGAGCCTCCCGTGGGAGTTTTTTGTTTCTATCTATTCAATCAACTTTGTAATTGCTTCTCTGCATTTTTTTGGTGGCTTTATATCATTTTATTGCGTTATTTGAATGATTGGCTTCTTCTTCATTCAAATTCCGCTTTGTCTCGCTTTGAGCCTAGATTACATGGTTCATTTGAGTCTTGGAGATTCTACTTGAAGTGGTGAGTCTGGTCTTGGTTGGGAGAAATTATTTGTTTTTTCATTTTCTGTGCTGGCGCTTATTGTCGCTAGCAACCCGTACAATTAGCCATTGGCTTAGCTTTGAAGTGAGTAAGTCGCACTGGCTATACTAGTTGTCAATGATAAAGTCGTACCATTCAAAAGGGTGTGTGAAAATCGAGACTTTTTCCCTAAATCTTTCACCAAGCAGTGTCTTTCCCTTCGTCTTTTCACTGTATGAGCATAGATTACATTGCTCATTCTTTGAAATGGCTTCTCTCCATGATTACTTGATGTAAAAGGGGATGAATGCCTTGTTTTTATCTCATGCTTTGGAAGTCCTCTTTGTGTTTTGTCACCTTTTGAGAATTTCGTTTCAAAGTGTTTGAAACAATGATTGCATTCTTAGTGTTTGTTTACATCTCTTTTCCATTCATCAAGGAGATTTGCGTTCTTTTAGTTTTTGTCTCATAGTTTGCTTTTCGTTAAAATGCATTAGATCACATTGCATTGAAAAGTATTTTTTGAGATCCATCATTGAAATTAGATTGCATTGTTTAATGATCGAAAACTAAAAGTCGCTTTGATTGCATTCTCTTTCATTAAAAGCATGCATTAATTAGATTCTCATTTCATCGAAAAATGCATTGAGTGCATTCTTATCATTTGAAAAAGAAAAAGGAAATTGTGCATAGATTACAATTGCATAGTTTTCGAAAAAGAGGATTTTGCATAGATTACATTGCATTATTCGCATCGTTGAATGTTTGGAATTACTTTTGGATAGTGAAAGTCATCTAGTTTGGAAAATTTTTCATTTTCAATATTGTTTTTTGTTGCATCATTGTTGGAAGCTCTTCCCTTAACTAGATAGCATTCATCGAATTGAAAAGTTTTCTTTTCTCATATAGCTGCATGTAGGAGATTTTCAGATGACATACGGTAGGGCCTTGAAACTAAAACATAATTGAAGATAAGCATTAAAATTTATTCAATTCACACCAAGGCAACATTGAAACATTAACGAAACATTTAGAGGTCTAGGTTAGAGACGTGTTCCGGCTTCGTTAAACCTAGTAGCTGTCGTTCTCCTCTTGGCTTCAGATAGCACTAGTACGGACTTGTGCTCCCCGTACCATCACATATATAAAGGGAGACCCCACTAGGTTGCTATCCTTTATCCGTAGGAAGCTGAGTCTGCCGCCCTATACACGTGATACATCGGACACAGCATTCGAGGAGATTGCCTGCACGTACGTTAAGTCCTTGGTTGATTTCTCTTTCATTTTTGAAACCAAGGTGTATATTGTAGTTCACGGTTATTTGGTACACCCTTTGCCTAGAATTCCTGAGCAGTCATTCTGATCTTATCTGACTCCTTAAATTTGAAAATATCACCAAGTGCTTGTCCTTTCACGCTTGCGTCAAAACTGAAAGAGACAAAGTCATCTTTCATCCATTTCTCGACTCTTAAAACATGAAACGATGAAGTTTCTAAGTTTCAATGTGGTAAAATAAATCACCCGCGATCACACGCCCTGTTATAATTTTCTTGTTGGCCGTTTGATTGTGTGCCTTGGTTTTTAGCCCGTGTGCGGTTTTGAGTTGTTGATGGCAACTTTTCCGGAGTTCACCAACCAAGGAATCCCCTCTGATGGGAATCCTGGTCATTTTCCTCCTTTTGGGAATGTTGGCGCTCCTTATATGGCAACGTTGTCCCTTCCTGGGTTAACTATTGGGTTTCCTGTTTGGTTGTTCTCAACCTCTGTGGTTCTGAATGTCTCATCTACTGGTCAATCAGTTCTTCCACCTGAACAACGTCATGTTGATTCCAAGGTGGGCCTCTCCCCTTCTTCGCCTGTTTCTACGTCCTCCTCTTCTACTTTGCCTGGTGAAATTTTGGATTCAAGTAACCAGGTGGCTAAGAAGAAGAAGAAGAAGAAGACCAAGAAGAAGAAGTTAGATAAAGGAGAGGCTAGCTCTGCGCCTAAGAAGCCTTCTATTGATGAACCTTCCAACCCTCCACGGAAAGTCAATTTTCCTTACATGTTGTGCACAGGAGACCATCTTCTTCGAGACTACCCTGGCATTCCCATGGTGCTCAAAGTATGGTCCAACGGTCGTCTGTCGTTGCCTTTGGCTCCTGGGAGTCAAGTTGGGGGCACGTTTTCAAATGGTGTTGGTAAAGCTCCTAAGAAGCAGGGTAAGATTACCAATCCCTGTAAGTTGTGTGAAGGACACCATGCCATTCACCTTTGTCCGTATATGGATGAATCCAAAAGGATTTTGGACAACTCATCTGTTTCTGGACCATGCCTTCCGACTGGTTACAAACAACTTTCTTTGATTCCTCCACCAGCTAATCCTATGATTGGTCAAGAGTCATCCTTGGTCGATCCCGCTCCCCCGGAAATTCAAATTCAGGAATCCGTTCCCGACCAACCATTGGTCGTGGGATCGGTTGAACTGGCCCTGTCTACGGTGCACTAGGTCTTTTCCGTTGAGAGTGGACCTCACACCCCTCATGTTCTGTTGGTTTCTTCAGATTCTTCAGAATTGGAGACAGATTCTCCTGTCCCTATATCTCAAGAAGCTGCTCCTCCACCTCCCGTGATGGAGGTCCTGAAGGATACTCCTCCCGCCTTCGATATGGAGGTCGTGGAGGATGCTCCTTCTTCTTCCGTAACACCAAGGGAGACCATCTCAGTTCGATGGTAGCCCCTCCAAGTAGTTTGGTTGCTTCCTTTGATTGGAGTCGATTTTCAGGATACCGCCTTCCGTCTTATGTGCCTTTAAAGATCACGGTACAGGCCTTTGATTTGGTCTTACCCAGCATGGTTATAGACGAAGGTGCATCTGTTAGTTTTTTGTCTTCAACTACTTGGCAAGTTTTTGGTTCGCCTCCGCTTGTGCTTGTTACGCAGAATCTGTTGGCATTTAACAGAAGAACTAGTCAACCCTTAGGGATCCTTCCAAGGTTACCTGTTACTTTAGGAGGCAAAATCGTCCATATGGACGTGATGGTTGTTCCAGGCCCCTTGGATTTCAATCTTCTCTTGGGGCGCGATTACACCTATGCCATGGGAGCGCTCGTCTCCTCCCTTTTTCGTGTGGTTTGTTTTCGACATGAAGGACGGATTGTGACCATTGGTCAGCTTTCGTTCTTTGGCCCTAATGTGGCAGCTAGCCCGCCATCATCCCTTCCTGGTTTTTATCCACCCGTTATATCTGCCCCACCGCAGGTCAACTATGTGGCTACCTACCCCGTGCCTGTACCCAGTGATAGTGCCATTGTGCATCAGGTGTTGGGGGCATTGGGTCCCGACTTCCAGGATTTTTTCCTTCCATCGGGAGTGGAACTCTTGGAAGCGATGACTTCTTGTTCATTATGATGAGGTTGGTCAGAGCACAGTTCGTTTTCTTATGATTTCATCTGTTTAGAATCCAGGCTGCGATTTTGTGGATTATTATGATTGGTTACATGACTCACTGATTGGATGGCTGCGACCATACCTGAGTCTCTTTTATCGATCCTTATTAGATGGCTGCGTCCATGCCTTGGATCTGGATTCTTGTATACTCTGCTATGGATGGCTGCGCCCATACCACATATATATCATGTATTTGAGATATCAGTTGTATTTCTCTACGCAGGTTCTCCAACGGCGGTGTTTTCAGTTGGACACGTTCTCGTAAACCATTTCACCCCTCTCTCTCTTTCGGGCCTCATGCTTTAGGTGGCATCTGTTACATAGCAATTTGTCACCGTCCCTGAAATTCCCCATCCCGCACATTGGAGGGCTTATTCCGTGACCTGTGAGCAGTGACATGATCTGAAAACACTTTCATGAGATTCCCCTAGACATGGACTTTCATTCCCCTGAAGACATCTCCTTGTGAAAAACCCTAAAAATAGCCATTTCATTCTTGTCGCGACTAGCGAGTGTTATACCCACGCTAATGGGGGAAATATTCCAAAGAGGGCGCGCCAATTGGCGCTATGTCTCAGAGTCGCACTCGCGCCAAGCTTAATAAAGGGTGTTTTTAAAAATAAATGGCGGAAGATTGACTCCAACCAACTCCTGAACTGGTCTTTAAATTTAGTTGGGACATTTGGCTCCAGATTTCCATGTAGAGGAAGTAGTTTTCCACCTCTCATGGAAGCTTCCTTGATGATAGGGCCAATCCCATGATTATAAGGATCCCAACTCCCCTTCCACCATCTATATAATCTTTCCTTTTCCCTTTGCAAGCTAGTCTCCAAGAGTCTCCAAGAATCTCCAAGAGCCTTCATAGCCTAAAGAATGCTGCAAGAGCTTTGATAGTCCTCATAGTGCCAAATCCACAACGAGGAGATTGACGATCGAAGAGAGAGGCTTGTCCCCATTCCCGACAAGCTTTACTAAGACGTATTCCGCTGACGACCCGCCGAAGGAAGGGTCAGCGTCAGATCCTGGTTGTATTTTCCTTTGATGAATTAATGATAAGCGACTATTGGTTATGGTTCCACTCGTATTGTTCATTATTATCATGAGTTGTGTCTTCTCTGACTAATACATAATTGCATATATCGGGTTTTACGCTTGTGTTAGTTTTGTTTCTTGCGTGTGCAAGTGTTCGATCGTGGTAAGCGAAAGGATTGTGATCTGTTGGAGCAAGGGAACGGGAACGTCATCTTCTCTACGAACAACAACGTTGGAGTTGAGGTAGGCCTTCTTCGCAATTTTGTTTATTGTAATTAGGAACTTGCGCCTTAGCATGATATGATTGTTGCTAGACCCGATCTGGGCTAGCAGGGATCTCCTCTGTCCGCAGAGGGGATTTACCTCTACAACAAATTGGCGACTCCACTGGTGAGTTAGCTTGTTGTTTGCTTTATAAACTACAGACGGAGCCTGAAGTTAGCCAGATAGCCTTCGAAACGCTCTTGCTTTGCATTAGCGAAAGTAGATGAATGCTGCTTCAGTCAATCTCCGGTTTAGTTTATGAACTGAACACTTGGAGTATTGTCTTGTCTTTCGGTCGATTCTTGACTTTGCCTACTTGATCAGCTCTTTTGGTTGGCTCTTTTCATGAGTTTGGTTTTTTGTTAAGCTCCAACATCACTGGTCTGCTTCTTGGATTGCTTATTTTTTATTTTTCCTTAGTAAACTCGGCTGGCGCGCTTTTCAGTGTGACAGTTGCACCCACTGGCGCATGTTGTCAGTGTATTACTCGCGCCAATCCTATCATGGCGCTAGTTTCAGCCTGACATTCGCACCAATGCTGAAAGGTGCTGGGGTTTGCTTGGTTTTGAGCTTTCTAAGCATGATCTGTGGTTTTGGTTTCTTTTTTTTGACTTCCTGAGTGTTCTGGAGCATTGTTTGACTGACTGTGACCTTCATCCTTTGTTTGTTTGCCCGTTTCTATCGATTTTACATTCTAGCCCTAAGGCATCTAGGTGCTATAGTGTGTCGAGCCTCCCGTGGGAGTTTTTGGTTTCTTTTCATTCAGTCAACTTTGTGATTGCTTATCTGCATTCGTTTAGTGGTTGTCTATCATTTTATTGCGTTATTTGAGTGATTGGCTTCTTCTTCATTCGAATTCCACTTTGTCTCGCTTTGAGCCTAGATTACATGGTTCATTTGAGTCTTGGAGATTCTGCTTGAACTGGTGAGTCTGGTCTTGGTTGGGAGAAATTCTTTGTTTTTCATTTTCAGGCGTTGGCGCCTGTTGTCAGTTAGCAACCCGTGCCAATTAGCCCTTGGCGCTAGTTTTCAGTGAGCAAGTCGCGCCAGTTGGCACTAGTTGTCAATGATAAAGTCGTGCCAATTTCAGGGTGTGTGAAAATTGAGACTTTTTCCCTAAATCCTTCACCAGTGTGTCTTTCCCTTCTGGTCTTTTCACTGTATGAGAATAGATTACATTGATCCTTCTTTGAAATGGCTTCTCTCCATGATTACTTGATGTAAAAGGGGATGAATGCCTTGTTTTTATCTCATGCTTTGGAAGTCCTCTTTGTGTTTTGTCACCTTTTGAGAATTTCGTTTCAAAGTGTTTGAAACAATGATTGTATCTGTATGTTTTCTACATCTCTTTGCATTCATTAAGGAGATTTGCGGCTTTAGTTTTTGTCTCATAGCTATTAAAATGCTGATCACATTGCATTGAAAAGTATTTTTGAGATTTATCATTGAACTTATATCACATTGTTTAATGATTGAAAACTAAAAATCGCTTTGAGTGCATTCTCTTTCATTAAAAGCATGCATTAAGTAGATTCTCATTTCATCGAAAAATGCATTGAGTTCATTCTTATCATTTGAAAAGGAAGAGGAAATTGTGCATAGATTACAATTGCAAAGTTTTTGGAAAAGAGGATTTTGCATAGATTACATTGCATTATTCGCATTGTTGAATGTTTGGAATTACTTTTGGATAGTGAAATTCATCTAGTTTGGAAAAATTTTCGTTTTTAGTATTGATGTTTGTTGCATCATTGTTTGAAGCTCTTCCCTCAACTAGATATCATTCATCGAATTGAAAAGTTTTCTTTTCTCATATAGTTGCATACAGTAGATTGTCAGATGACATATGGTAGGGCCTGAAAACTGAGACATAATTGAAGATCAACACTAAAATTTATTCAATCAACCTAAGGAAGCATTGAAACTTAACACTCACATTTTAGTGGTCTAGGCTAGTGACGTGTTCTGGCGTCGTTAAACCTAGTAGCTGTCATTCGCCTCTTGGCTTTAGATAGCACTAGTACGGACTTGTGCTCCCCATACCATCGAGTATATAAAGGGAGACCCACTAGGGCTCTATCCTTTATCCAGAGGGCTTTGTCTGGCCGGGGCCCTATACCCGTGATAACGGACCGCATTCAAGGAGACGTTCGTACGTACGGAAAGTCCTTGGTCGATTTCTGTTTCATTATTGAAACCAAGGTGTATATTGTAGTTCACGGATATTTGGTACACCCTTTGTGCCTAGTTTTTTCCTGAGCAGTCATTTGGTCTTTTCTGACTCCCTAAACTTGAAAAGACCGTCAAGCGCTTGTCCTTTCACGCTTGTGTCAACTCCGAAAGAGATAGAGTCATCTTTTTATCGTTTCTCGACTCTTAAAATATGAAACGGTAGAATTTCTTACTTTCCAATGTGGTAAAATTAATCGCCCACGATTACACGCCCGTTTAGATATTGCTTGTTGGCCGTTTGATCGTGTGTCTTAAACTCTTTTTTCAGCCCGTGTGTGGTTTTGAGTTTTGATGGCAACTTTTTCAGAGTTTACCAACCAAGGAATCCCTTCAGAAGGGAATCCTGGTCATTTTCCTCCTTTTGGGAAATGTTGGTGCTCCTTATATGGCAACGTTGTCCCTTCCTGGGTTAACTGTTGGGTTGCCTGTTTGGTTGTTCTCAACCTCTGTGGTTCCGAATGTCTCATCTATTGGTCAATCAGTTCTTCCACCTGAACAACGTCATGTTGATTCCAAGGTGGGCCTCTCTCCTTCTTCGCCTGTTTCTGCGTCCTCCTCTTCTACTTCGCCTGGTGAAAGTCTGGATAAGAAGAAGAAGAAGAAGACCAAGAAGAAGAATTTAAATAAAGGAGAGGCTAGCTCTGCGCCTAAGAAGCCTTCCATTGATGAACCTTCCAACCCTCCACGGAAAGTCAAGTTCCCTTGCATGTTGTGCACAGGAGACCATCTTCTTCGAGACTGCCCTGGCATTCCCAAGGTGCTCGAAGTATGGTCCAACGGTCATCTGCCATTGCCTTTGGCTCCCGGGAGTCAAGTTGGGGGCACGTCTTAAAATGGTGTTGGTAAACCTCCTAAGAAGCAGGGTAAGATTACCAATTCTTGTAAGTTGTGTGAAGGACACCATGCCATTCACCTTTGTCTGTATATCGATGAAGCCAAAAGGATTTTGGACAACTCATCTGTTTCTGGACCATGCCTTCCGGCTGGTTACAAACAACTTTCTTTGAGTCCTCCACCAGCTGATCCTATGATTGGTCAAGAGTCATCCTTGGTCGATCCCGCTCCCCCGGAAATTCAAATTCAGGAATCCATTCCCGACCAACCATTGGTCATGGGATCGGTTGAACTAGCCCCGTCTACGGTGCACCAGGTCTTTTCCGTTGAGAGTGGACCTCACACCCCTCATGTTTTTTTGGTTTCTTCAGATTCTTCGGAATTGGTGAAAGATTCTCCTGTCCCTATATCTCAAGAAGTTGCTCCTCCGCCTCCCGTGATGGAGGTCCTGGAGGATACTCCTCCCGCCTTCGAGATGGAGGTCGTGGAGGATGCTCCTTCTTCTTCTGTAACACCAGGGGAAGACCATCTCAGTTCGATGGTAGCCCCTCCAAGTAGTTTGGTCGCTTCCTTTCATTGGAGTCGATTTTCAGGATACCGCCTTTCATCTTATGTGCCTTTCGAGATCACGGTACAGGCCTTTGGTTTGGTCGTACCCAGCACGGTTATAGACGAAGGTGCATCTATTAGTATTCTGTCTTCAACTACTTGGAAAGCTTTTGGTTCGCCTCCGCTTGTGCCTATTACGCAGAATCTGTTGGCATTTAACAGAAGAACTAGTCAACCCTTAGGGATCCTTCCAAGGTTACCTGTTACTTTGGGAGGAAAAACCATCCATATGGACGTGATGGTTGTTCCAGGCCCCTTGAATTTCAATCTACTATTGGGGCGCGATTAAACCTATGCCATGGGAGAGCTCGTCTCCTCCCTTTTTCGTGTGGTCTGTTTTCCACATGAAGGACGGATTGTGACCATTGATCAGCTTTCGTTCTTTGGCCCTGATGTGGCAGCTGGCATGCCATCATCCCTTCCTGGTTTTTATCCACCTGTTGTATCTGCCCCACCGCAGGTCAACTATGTGGCTACCTACCCCATGCCTGTACCCAGTGATAGTGCCATTGAGCATCAGGTGCTGGGGGCATTGGGTCCTGAATTCCAGGATTTTTTCCTTCCATCGGGACTGGAACTCTTGGAAGCGATGAATTATTGTTGATTATGATGAGGTCGGTCAGAGCACAGTTATTTTTCTTGTGTCAAGATCCTTAAAAAATGAAACAAGCTGGTCGGAGCATAGTTTGTTTCCTTGTGTCAAGCTCCTTAAAAAATGAAACAAGGTTGCCGGAGCACAGTTCATTTCCTTGTGTCAAGCTCCTTAAAAAATGAAACAAGCTTGTCGGAGCACAATTTATTTTCTTGTGTCAAGCTCCTTAAAAAATGAAACAAGGTTGTTGGAGTAGAGTTCCTTGTCTTATGTCAAGCTCCTTAAAAATTGAAGCAAGGTTGTTGGAGCAGAGTTCCTTGTCTTGTGTCAAGCTCCTTAAAAAATGAAACAAGGTTGTTGGAGCAGAGTTCCTTGTCTTGTGTCAAGCTCCCTAAAAAATGAAACAAGGTTGTTGGAGAAGAGTTCCTTGTCTTGTGTCAAGCTCCTTAAAAAATGAAACAAGGTTGTCGGAGCAGATTTCCTTGTCTTGTGCCAAGCTCCTTAAACCATGAAACAAGGTGTCTTGAGGATAGTTCTTTTAATGTGTCAACCTCGTTAAAACAATGAAACATGTTCCTATTCAATTCGAGTCTTTGATAAGATCTCGTAAAATCCCAGTCGAGTCTTTCTCTTGGTCTCATAATTTGAACCTTCACTCCATCTGCCTTTCATATGGATTGAAGCTTGGGGGGCATGTACCTTGAATTGAGTCACCATGCTGCAGGTATGCTTAATTTTTCAAGCATAGTTTGTTTCTGTTTCAAGCTTGTGTAAAAATGAAACCGGTTTCAAGCATAGTTTGTCTCCATTTCAAGCTTGTGTAAAAATGAAATTGGGTTCAAGAATAGTTTATCTTTGTTTCAAGCTTGTGTAAAAATGAAACCAAATTCAAGCAGAGTTTCCTGATTTCAAGCTTGTGTAAAAATGAAACCTTTCCCATTTTACCTCTTGTGATTGCCATTTTATCAGCCTGTTTTTGCCAGATGAGCCTTGGTTTTCTCACTCCATCGTCACTATCTTCTTGGCCGATCATATGCCTTCACTTGGTTGTTTTACCCGTTCCTGAGGAACCGCTGCAATGAGTGGTCTTGTTAGCCAGCCTCTTGACCTTTATCTTGTTTTGAGCAGTTCCACCATTACCGGAACCAGTTGCTACCCTTTATACCACTCGTTCCTCCAGGAGGAGTCATCTTTCAGCTCTTTTCTGACTCTCTAAACATGAAAAGATTGTCGAGTCCCTTGTCGTTTCGATCTCGTTAAAGTGGCCACGAAATGACATCTACCCAGTATACGTTTACCCCTTTTTCGGGCTGGGATAGATTATTTACGAAAAAGGAATACCCTAGCCTATTGCGACTAGGAGGTTTTCTCAGATTTTGTTTTCTACCTTTTCGGGTCTGAGGAACTATTTACGAAAAGGGACCGTTGGAGTTTACTTTTCCGCTGTCTTTTCAAACTCTCTAAACATGAAAAGACGCCAAGTTCTTCCTTTGTCAGACTCGTTAAACCCTGATGACATTGGATTCAGCCGTAATGACGGTATCCGAGTTCCTCCTTCCTAGGGCTCGTTAAATGTATTAGGATGGGCTTATACATCAAGCATATGGTATCCTCTTCAAGCTTGTGTAAAAATAAAGAGGTACTCGCCAGAAATGGTGAGGGAAAAATGGAACCAAAATCATTGTCGTGTCGGTAGTATGTCGTTCTTGAACATGGCACTTGTTTGCATTCGTGTCGGGTTGGGGATATCTCATCTCGTTTTCCACTTGCCTCCGTGGGTTTGGGTGATCCCTTTTGACCTCTCATCTGCTCTTTGCCTTGTCATCATGACCCTTGATCTTTTGATGTCAAATACTGCCAAATCCACTGTCGTGCCGCCAATATGTTCAAGAGAAGTTGACCTCTGCAGATTTCAAACTTCCTCTAATTCTCATCTGATCTTGATTCACAAAGACATTATGTTCCTCTGTCTCGTGTCGATGATGTGGGAAACACTATGGCCCACCTTCGATCAAGGTCACTTCCTGTCGACTTCAGCTCATTATCCAGGAAGCTGATCTAGAGACTCCCTTCTGGTACCTTGGAGCCTGCATGCCTTAATGGCAGGTTCTTCGCGTTCGACGTGAGGTTTTCATCATTGGCCTCCGATCGAGTGATTCTACGGGTGTTCGACACCAGCTCATTGATTCACATGCCGTAGATTGTACCTATAGTACCTTGAGGACCATTGTCATTATTGGTGGTACCTCTCGCGTCTGTTAATAGCTTTCATCATTGGCTGGTAATCAGGTAATGTTCTTGCATGTTCGACTTCAGCTCACTTATTCACATGCTTGAACTTGTACTTTGTTCGGGTCGAGATGGATCGCAAGACCCTGGATTTCGTATGTTAGAATCTAGGCTGCGATTTTGTGGATTATTATGATTGGTTACATGACTCACTGATTGGATGGCTACGAACATACCTGAGTCTCTTTTATCGATCCTTATTGGATAGTTGCGTCCATGCCTTGGATCTGGATTCTTGTATACTCTGTTATGGATGGTTGCGCCCATACCACATATATATCATGTATTTGACATATCAGTTTTACTTCTCTACGCATGTTTTCCGACGGCAGTGTTCTCAGTTGGACACGTTCTTGTAAAGCATTTCACCCCTCTCTCTCTTTCGGGCCTCATGCTTTAGGGGGCATCTGTTACACAACAATTTGTCACCATCCCTGAAATTCCCCGTCCCGCACATTAGAGGGCTTATTCCGTGACCTGTGAGCAGTGACATGATCTAAAAACACTTTCATGGCATTCCCATGAACATGGACTTTCATTCCCCTGAAGACAACTCCTTGAGAAAAACCCTAAAAATAGCCTTTTTATCCTTGGTGCGACTCGTCAGTGTTATACCCATGCCAATGGGGGAAATACTCCAAAGAGGGCGTGCCAACTGGCGCTCTTTCCCAGAGTCGCACCCACGCTAGGCTTAATAAGGAGTGTTTTTTAAGAAATAAATGGCGGAAGATTGACTCCAACAAATTCCTGAACTGGTCTCTAAATTGATTTGGGAGGTTGGCTCTAGATCTCCATGTAGAGGAAGTTGTTTTCCACCTCTCATGGAAGCTTCCTTGAGGACAGGGCCAATCCCATGATTGTAGGGTTCCCAACTCCCCTTCCACCATCTATATAAGCTTGCCATTTCCCTTTGCAAGCTAGTCTCCAAGAGCCTTCATAGCCTAAAGAATGTTGCAATAGTCCTCATAGAGCCACATCAGTAGCAAAGAGATTGACGATCGAAGAGAGAGGCTTGTCCCATCCCCGATGAGCTTTACCGAGACGTATTCCGCTGACGACCCGCCGAAGGAAGATTCAACATCAGAGCCAGGTTGTATTTTCCTTTGTATGAATTAATGATAAGCGACTATTGGTTATGGTTCCACTCGTATTTTTCATTATGATCATGAGTTGTGTCTTCTCTGACTGATACATAATTGCATATATCAGGTTTTACGCTTGTGTTTGTTGTGTTTCTTGCGTGTGCAGGTGTTCGATCATGGTAAGCGAAAGGAATTTGATCTGTTGGAGCAAAGGAATGGGAACGTCATCTTCTCTACGAACAACAATGTTGGACTTGAGGTAGGCCTTCTTCGCAAGTTGGTTTATTGTAATTAAGAACCTACGCCTTAGCATGATATGATTGTTGTTAGACCCGATCTGGGCTAGTAGGGATCGCCTCTATCCACAGAGGGGATTTACCTCTACAACACCATCGGTTCAAAAGGGTATACATTTGGTCAAGTAACTATGCCTGAACCAACATCTTTGGTTGGACCATCTGTTCCAATTGCGTCAGCACCTGCTCTCGCTATTCTGTCGATGTTTGCAACTTCACCAAAGGCATATTTACATGGTGGCCCTATGGTCCCATCAGATTATAAATATTTATCTGGAATTTTCTTTGGTGCATATTCAAATCCATGGACTTCACCAATGTCATCATCTGGTATTCTAACTGGTAAACCTATAGTGAGTATTGAGCGACTTGATCCTTTATATCCATCGTCAGGGCAATATCAAGCTGGTCCATCTGGGTCTATTCCATCCAGTACCATCTCAACTAGCCTCCCTACATTTGGAGAACAACATTTTCCATCTTATTATACTCCTCATGCTGGGGGGAAACCTATGGTCACCCAATTTGATAGTACTCCGTCATTTTTTGATCAACCTAATGTCAAAATGAATTTTTTTCAATGGCAGCCCACTTTTCCTATCCAACCACAAACGGTTGTACACTCGTATCAACCGGTTCAACCTGTCTCACCCACATCAATTCCACTTTTCAATACATATTTACCCCTGTTACAGACTCAAACTGTTGTACACCAACCATTTCAGGCGGGTCCTTCAACTCAATACCCTCAAGTATTGGGCCCTCAGACTCCAGCTCCTTTGGCCAATTTACAATAACCTGTATCCGGAATCATTTATTCACAAGTTGGATTACCATATTATGGGATGTCACAGCCATAGCTAGGTTATAACTATCCTCAATCGAATCCAAGTTATTCTAATTTGGGTTATAACATTGGTGGACAAACCCCTTGGCAGCCTAAGGCACAAATGCCACAACTTTCATTTCAACAAGTATCGTACCCAGGTTTTGGTCAATAGAATCCTCAAGCGTTTGCTTATCAAAACAACCCCTATCTGGGTTACCAGAAATAGATTCCTTATGTTGGTGCTCAAAGGCCTGTTTCCAAGGAAATTCCATCATACCCTGGCTATGCTCAACACAAACTCAATCGACAGTTTCCCTTTGTTGCAACTTTTGAGTTACCAGATTTAAATCGGCTCACCAATGATCCAATCAACTATGCTCCTTGGTGGCTGGTGATACCCCATAAATTACCCTCGGATATTACTAAGTTCAATGGAAACCCTAGGGAAGACCCGTCGACTCATGTTAGGACTTATCATTTGTGGTGTTCATCAAACTCCCTGAATGATGACACTGTTCGGCTATGTCTTTTCCAGCGTACGCTCACTGGTCCTACTGTAAAATGGTACATTGAATTACCTAGAGCTTCTTTCGATAATTTTAATACCCTATCTACTATCATTTTGACTAACTTCTAGTTATCCATATGATATGAAACTAGAACAAAAATCTTGACTAATTTTAAACAGACTAATGCTACTCACATTTCTGATCATATTCATGAGTGGCATCGTTGTCGTAGAATGGTTAAAACCTTTGTTCCTGATAAAATCCTTACTGAGTGGTTCATTAAGTCCCTGTTACCATCTATAACTGAGGATGTGGCTAAGGGTGGTGTCATCATTGAAGATCAATTTATTTCTCATGCCCAATATTTAGACTTGATTTATACTCAGTGTGGCACGCTCTACGAAACAATTCCTAACGCACCGCGATCTAATTTCACTGTTCCTCCTCCATAAAAGACTCTCATGCTGAAGATGGTATGATCAGTACTAAAAGCACACATCATGCTACTGCATCTGATCCTGCATCTTCTTCTGGAATCAATGCCATGTCATTTTACAAAGGCAAAAGTGAAAAGCAACCCAAAAGTAAGAAAAAAGGGAAATCAAAGAAAAAGAAAACTTCTAACCCGCAGGAAATATCATCTGATCAATCATCTGGAAATAGGAAACCTCATTATCCATGCAAAATTTGTAATGAGGAACACTTTGTTCGGGTTTGTAGTCACCGCACTGAAGTCTAAAAAATGGTTAAGATTTCACATGCGTCATCTGTGTTGACAGATCTGTTTCCGAATCCAGACACAAATTTGGTTGCTATAGATCCAACTTCTAGTTCCCAAGTGCTTATGCTATCTGTCACAAAGCCATCAACATATATGTTTGTGTCAACGCATAATAAAGATTACGGTAGTTAGGCCACTGATCAACCTATTACCTCGACCACGAATCCATCTACGGAATCAGTACCACCACCTACTATTCTTGAATTGACAATCAAGCCACCGAAGGGAGTCATTCATAAATCGAAATATAATCCTCGAGCAAGATCTGCTCAAAATTATAATATAGTTGAAGATTTAGCTCAATCCCCTTCAGCTATGTAAGCTCTTAAGGTATTACAAAATTGTCCCTCCCAGAAATAGGCTTTGTTGTTTCCAATTGGTGGAATTGATCTGACTGATTCTAATCTCGTAGTCTTTAATCATATGGGCTATGTGCCATAATTACCAACAGAATTGGAATTCTCCATCCAAGTAAATGTTCTCAATCACCTTGTTCATCGTACTATTATTGATGAGGGAGAATCTACGTGCATTATGTCTCTAAACTGTTGGAAGTCACTTGGCTCGCTGCGCCTGTCTCAATCATCAACAAAATTGAAGGCTTTCGACGGATGTACATATAAGCCTTACGGTATTATCAATAACCTACATGTAGAACTAGGGGGGAAAACAGTGAATGTTGATGTCGAGGTCGTTGATGGACCCCTTGACTAAAATATTCTACTTGGAATTCCATGGGTATATGTTATGACTACAATTGTTTCTACATATTTTAGAACGATCGCCTTTCCATATAAATGTGCTATCACAATCATCAATAAAATATCCTTCATTGCCTCCACTTCACAGGTAACTAGAAGTGTTCCATTTGTTCACGCACCCCAACTCGCACTTCAGAACATTGGTGTAGGACTCTTAAAGGATTCCACTCTCATGGGAACCTTTTCATTACCGCCGCCTGCGATGTCGGCAGAAATTGCAAGTATAGAGACCTGCTACATGATCTCTTCCACTCCATCTGGCTTAAGGAAGAGTACGGGTGATTCTGCAATTGTTACGTTGGATGAGTTTCTGCTGCTCAGCCCTATTGAGATGGCATAGCAATCAATTTATCTGGCTTGGGCGGCGAATCCGAAATCATGGTCGCCAGTTGTTTGGGTTGATCGTTCCTTAGATTTTGGTACTCCATCTGATCCTTTTTCCTCAACTTTCTTGATAGATGAGAATATTTTGGAAATCATGATGTTGGAAGGAGAAACATGGGAAGATTATCATCATCATTCTCATCTTCCTGATTATGAAGAAAATAATCTTAGTGGACTATATCACCCATCAATCAAAAATTTCTTTTCAAATTCTTTTCCTATTAATGCAATCGATTCTGAGCGAAATCTGTCAAATATTTAAGAAACCATTTCTATCGATATTTCGACCAAACCTGGCGTTGTAGAAAATATTCATGTCGACGTATCTTGTTCGCCATCAAAACTCAAAACACATCGCTCTCTCTTTCATGAATTCTATGATGTTTTTTCTTGGTCTTATGAGGAAATTCTAGGCATAGATACTAGTATCGTTGAACACACTATTAATATGTACCCTAATGTCAAACCGGTACGTCAACACCTTCGTTCTATTCATCCGAAGAAGGCCGTTGCCATTAAACCAGAAGTTGAAAATTTTTTGTGTGCTGGTTTCATTTACCCTGTTCTGCTATCTGAGTGGGTTTCCAACATCGTTCCTTTCATGAAAAAACAAGGAACCATCAGAGTGTGCATCGATTATTGAGATGTCAATCTTGCTTGTCCAAAAGACAACTATCCTACTCCCTTTATCGACCAGATTATTGATGATTGTGCTGGATGCGAAATCTTTTCGTTCATGGATGGATTTTCTGGCTACAATCAAATCAATATCCACCAAAAGGATCAATATAAGACAAAATTCGTCTGTCCCTGGGGCACATTCACTTATCGGAAACTATCGTTTGGTTTAAAGAATGTCGAGGCCACTTTTCAAAGAGCAATGGATTATGCTTTCAATGACGTCAAGCACATTGTTCAACCCTATCTAGATGATTTACCTGCGCATTCATGAAATCAGACTGATCACTTGATGAATTTGATAGCCATATTTTAACGCTGCCGACACTACAAAACATGCCTCAATCCACATAAATGTGTGTTTTGTGTTGGTTCGGGTCGTTTTCTTGGATTCGTCATCTCAAAAGAAGGAATTCAAATCAACCCATTGAAGGTCCAGGCCATTCTTGATTTCCCCCCATAAAATTTACTCCAGATACAAAAACTTCAAGGAAAGACTAACTTCCTAAGGAGGTTCATACCCAACTACGCCGAAATGGCTAAAGAATTTACTCGACTTTTGAAAAACGGGATTCCCTTCCATTGGGACCAAGTTGTGCAAGCTTCTTTTGATGTTGTCAATGATACTCTTGTCCGGGCATCATTAATGTATCCCCCCAATTATCAGAGTGATTATTTCTTAGATATCGTCGCGGCTGATACGACCATTGCTATGGTATTGGTCCAAGTAGAAAATGGGATAGAACATACGATCTATTATTTGAGTTGTAATATCAATGATACAGAAGTGAAGTATTCGTACGTAGAAAATCTTGCCTTGGTAGCTATTCAAACTATCCAAATATTTCGCCACTATATCCTGTTTCGGAAGACCATTATCATTTCAGATTGAAACCCCATGAATTATATATTATCACGTCAATTTCTGGGGGGCAAGTGTTCAAAATGGATTGTCATTTTACAGGAATTTGATTTGGAATTCACCAATTCCAAGTCAAAGAAGTATTTAGTTTTGGTTGAGCTTCTCTGTGACCTTCCCTTTGATAGTATTACTACTATGTCGGAACCATCTATTCCTGACGAGTCTCTTTTTATAATCTGATCATCTAATCCTTGGTATGGGGATTTTATCATTTATCTCCAGACCCAAACATTTCGGCATGATACCTCTCGCTTTGGCCAGAGACGTATTCAATACCAAGCCAAATATTTTTTGATCATCAGCGATACACTTTATCGTCGTGGTGGCGAAACAATTTTAAGAAGGTGCCTCCCTCATGAGGAGGCCGAAAAGGTTTTAAATGATTGTCATGCTAGGGCTTGTGGTGGACACTTGTCTAGATATGCTACCGCGTATAAGATACTTCGCGCCAATTAATTTTGGCCTACCATATTTCACGACCGCATCCTCGTGGTCAGAAGTTGTCATGCATGCCAAATATTTGATCGTAAAATCCGCAAACCTTCAGTGCCAATGCATCCTGTTGTCTCTGTGGGACCATTTTTGAAATGGGGCATTGACTTCATGACCTGTAACCCTCGTTCGTCTGGGGGGCATGGTTATATTATTGTCGCAGTAGATTACTTTACCAAGTGGGACGAAGCAATGCCTACATTCAACAACACAGGACAAAAAACTGCATTTTTTTCTTTAATCATGTAATTGCACGGTTTGGGGTCCCACAGGCTATACTCACAGATCATGGGAATCATTTTCGCAACCATATGATGACTGAATTGACTGCTAAGTTAGGATTGTCACATGATAATTCTACTCCTTATTATCCACAATCAAATGGACAAGTTGAAGCTATCAACAAGATTCTTAAACGTATGCTTCAACGAATGATAGGAGTTCGTAAAAGAAACTCGCATTTGATCTTGTACTCGGCCTTGTGGGTGTACTGAACCTTGGTGAGAAATGCAACTAGATTTACTCTCTTTCAATTGGTGTATGGTCTGGAAGCTATCTTGCTAATCCAATGTGAAATACCGTCGTTGAAACTCACAATTGACTTATTACCTGACACCTCAAAAGAAGAAGCACGTCTTTTTAACCTCTTCCATCTTGATGAAATGCGTCGTGAAGCCCAATAGGCCAACGAAGCACATAAGATACGTATAAAGGCACAATACGACAAAAATTTCCAGCCTCGTATTTTCTCAGAGGGCGACTTGGTCCTTCTTTATGATCAGGAAGCTGAAGTAATAGGTACAGGAAAAATTTGAGCCATTATGGCATGGACCCTATATTGTTAAAAGATTTCTTGCTAAGGGTGCCTACGAATTCGTGGATTACGATGGCATTTCGTTGGCGCAGCCCCAAAATGGGTTGTATATGAAACGTTACTATGCTTAATCATTAACGTAGTAATTTTATGTATTATATTGTATGTATATGCTATTGATTTTCATTCATTATCTTAGTTTGTTTTTTAGAGTTTTCTTAATGTTAGTAATCGCTTTACATTTCATCGCAGATGTCCGACTCTTTGGAACAATTTGTTGGATATGTTGATGGTGCTAGTCGTAGTACGCAGAATCTATCCTCTGTGGCGTGGGCCATTTTCGCTCCGAACGACAAGTTAGTGAGTTTTCAAGGGATTTGTATCTGTAAATCGACAAACAATATCACTAAGTATAGCTCGTTGATCAAACTTCTCTCTGATGTCATTTCATTTGGTATTAACCGCATCATTATAATGTTAGACACACAACTTGTGATATTACAACTTACTAGTGTTTATACTATTAGAAATCCAATACTGAATTGTTTGTTCCTAAGAGTTCGAATTTTGGAAAGACACTTTGATTTTATTCAATATCAACACATTTCCAGAAACTTGAACACATTGACTAATTCTTTAGCTAATCATGTTTTAGACAAAAATTTGCAACACATGTAAAGATACATTCACATAATTGAATAGGATTACGCAATAAACATAGGAAAACACCAAAATGAAATAGATAGATAGATAGTTATAGGTTTTTACAAAAATTGTGCCCAAGACACATTGGTCATATGACCTCAAAATGTATGCAACATGTCAAAAGTAAATTAGTGATGCTCATGGTAACATGCTATAGATCTAACTATCCTACGCAGTAATCGCATCCAGCGGTTAGGAACGCCTATAGTGTGGCGCTGCAGTTGCAAGGGTAAATCTTCGATCTAGCAATCTAGAATCTAAAGTTCAACCCCTCTATGTGTTGTCGAAGCTCAGATAGAGTCCCAGCCATGTCTAAATCCTGAAGGACTGCTCTCCTGACAACCCTCTTTGTTGGCTCATCCGTTCCATGCTCTTGTTCATGCACTGGTTGAACTCGACCCACATTTGCATTAAATTAAAACTTTAGTTTAGTCTTGGGAAAACATCAAAATACAAAAACATTGTATAAACCTTAGGAAAATAAAAAAACATGGTCAAAACATTCTTACCTATTGCACCCCACTAAGCGCCTTCTGGTTAAGCTAAGTCTAGATCTCCTCAGAAATCAACGCCTGCATATGCATACTTATCGATGGCGATAACCTGTCGCCTGAACTAGGCGAAGAATGCAGTCGAGAACACAATGGACAATTGGCCTGCATGCCTAGCCATTAGTTCTACCCATCTCTACATCCTCATATATTTAGGGTTAGACACACTCAGTGTCACATGCTAAGGTTGCATCAGTGGAATCCGCTCTAAGGCAAATGAAATGAGGATTGAACCATAACTGAAGTTTTTCTTCCTTCCTCCCTTTGGCTTGTTCAGTTGTTATTTTATTTGAGAAAGTACAGCTTCATACCAGTTGAAGACTGTTGGCTCCATACACTCTAGCACATACTGCATATATGATCTATTCGCTACATGTAATGTAATGGTGTCGGCAAGTTTTACGATCATGAAAAGAATGGTTCTCAAAGGAAAATCTCGAACGTCACGGATGTTTATTTTCCCATCCTTGCTTGGCTCTGCCCCTGGATAGCAATATTACAAAACATAGTCTCTCACTGTCTCTCCTCCGAGAGCCAACCATGAGAGGGAAATGGGCAAGCCTCTCCTCGAAAAGCCTGTAAGAAAATATACATCCTCCACTGTAATAGGAACCACTTTGTTCCTAATGTGAAATGCTTCAAATTTCGGATCCTATGCTCAAACTAGGAACTCCAAGAGTTCTATTTGTTGCCTCATCCCTGACAATCAGAAGTACTTTAATAACCCACAATCTCTTAGGGCTCTTACTGTACCCGGATCATTTAGGGAAATCATATTTTGTTCTTCATGCTCTCCTTCTCTCCAAGTAATCGCCATTCTAGTCTGATGAAACCCTGAAACATAACCATAAGACTCATTAGACTCCTTTTAATGAAAAAAATTAGGAAAATTTTGGGTACAATGCAAGAATAAAAAACGCAAGTTGCGCCCAACGCAGTCTTGAACAAGGGACAATGCGTTGCATATGCACCTAGTTTTAAATTTAGGTGCTCCACAATGCAGTTTTATTTGCTCAAGGGTGCATTGACCTCTTTGGAAAAATAATTTACCCTAAGGGGCCCAAATCCCTAAAAATTTGCAATGAAAGGAAATGAATTGACTACTAAAAGAAAGAGAGGGTTTATGGCACCAACCTGGATCCAATGGCGTTGAAAACCATCCACAGAATTGATCGCAATCAACGACTGAAGTTCGGGGGAAAAAACAGGTTCAGAGCTCCAAAATGCAAATGGTAAAAATGAATAGTAAAACTCTTTTTATTAGTCATTTGATTATTTGAAAATCATATTTATTGCTGACTATGGTTTTATTCTATTTTTATCATGAAACAAGTATTTTTAATCCAATTGATGTTGTTCTGAACAGGTTTTGCAACTGATGAGCAGATTAGTCATGCAGATTTATTTCAAGAATGATTTGACCACAGATCATAATTTTATCCTTATTTTTTTAGCTTTGATAAAAACGAAAAAGGACTTGAAGTGCACTTTTATCTTTTTTTCGAGCTTTGATAACAATGAAAAAGGAACCCCTGGAGTCTTCTTTTAGCTCTTTTCAGACTCCAATAATTTCAAAAGGTTTCCAAGCACTTATCTTTTCGAGCTCATAAAATTAAATGAATTGATATCTACTCAGTATAAGTTTAACCATTTTCTGGACTGAGATAGATTATTTACGAAAAATGAATGCCTTAGTCGAACATGGCTAGGAGGTTCTCTCAGATATTATTTTACACTTTTTCGGATCTAAACGACAACTTTACGAAAAATTACTTATGGAGTTATCTTTCGTCCTCTTTTTCAAACTCTTTAAATATGAAAAAGGACTGGGTTGTCACTATCGTTAGGCTCGTTAAAACATAAAATAGCGTCGGGCTTGTTGATCATGGAAAGAATCGAGTTTTATTCATCGCTAGACTCGTTAAATTATTAAATAGTGATACATTATTTGTCCAAAGGGTTGAATTATAGATCAAACATATGTTATCCTCCCCATTCTTGTTAAAAAATAAAGAGGTACTGGTTGACAAATGATCGGGAAAATTTGAGAAAGTGAACAAAACTTTTTACGATAGCAGGTCGCTCTTGAACATGACACATCACTCCATCATCGTGACTATTTGGGTTGGGTAATCTTCTTGATGGTTCATTCATACCTATGGTTCATCATACCTTCACTTTGGTTTTGGGTCAATACTGCCAACTCATCTCAGTGTTGCCGATATGTTCAAGAGAAGTCATCCAATGAATACTCATCCTTCTGCAATACTCATAAACCTTCATTCTCATGACAGTCATCCCTAAACATTGCTATATCAAGTCATACTTTGTCTCTGAAATCAGTAACTCTCGTTTCACAATAAAGTGAGTTCCTGTTGATGTCAAATCATCATCCAGGAAGTTTACTTAGAAACATCATCTTCCAGTACCATGAGGCTTGTTACAACATCGACAAGATCCTCGCTTTTGGAATTTTGACCGAAATATTTTGTTTGGCGTTCGACATCAAATCATCTATTCACGCCTTACGAAATGTACTGCAGTATCTTGAGGGCCATTGACATTAATGGTGGTTCTCTCACGTTCGTTAACAGCTCACATCATTAGCTGGTAATGAAACAATGTCTTACTATGTTCGACTACAAATCATATATTCGCATGGCTAGACTTGTACCCGAACGATCGAGTGAACGAGACAAGAAGACCCCGGATCTAGTTTCAGCCATCTGGGCTGCAATTTCAGGATTATTGTACACATCATTTGTACGGTGACTTTACATACATATCGTCATCTGAACATAGGCCTATATCTATAGACATGTCTGTATTGGGCAACATTGCAATGTAGATGACTTTCTGCACTATGTGCATGTTATTAGATAGTTTATGTGCTGAGCATGGGAATGCCTTCCCTCAACAATTTGTGATCAAGAGGATATATCATGATGTAATGTATTGTAAGATTGATGCAGGTCGCCACTCTACTTTAGCTCCAGCCCATCACAGTGTAAAGCATCTCATTCAAAAAATATTGTTATGATTATTCTGACTTCATGCTTTAGGGGGCAATTGTTATAGGTCAATTTGAGCACCATTCCCAATGACCTGGTTAAACTAGACATCATCCCCAGAACCAATGAATAGGGTGTATCATCCCCTATCATCTCAGTTGCTACATGCCCTAAGACAAAGAACAAGAACAAATCATCCATGACTTCCATTGCAAGGTTTCCAAGATTTGAAGTACATGTTATATCACCTATGAGCTCACCAACGTAGCCTCTCAAGGGACTAACTGCTTTGCATACGAAGTTACCTCCATTCAAGGGTGCTCTGCAAAGAAATTTCCAACATTCAAGAGTGTGTTGGTCAATTGGGAGAGAAATTCTCATTGTGTTGGAATCTCCACATGGCCAGTGCCGACTTGATCAGGAGATCAAGTCCTTAATGGAAAAATGCTCAAAAATTTAGTTGCTCAGAATTGGTCCAAACCAGAACGAATGGAAAGAGCTCGGAAAAATGATGTTGTAGACGCGAACGACACTGAAAACTGACGTTGTATGAGAAAGTTATTCAACTATGAAGTTTTCCAATTTCAGTAAAAAAAATGGCCAAATGGACTTTACAAAAAAAAATTATTAAAAAAAGAATATTCCACAGAATATTCTGGGAATATTCCACAGAATATTCTACAGGCGGCCAATCAGTGGGCGCCACGTGGCCAACCCGGAGACCGTCACGTGGCCCCAAGAATTGAATGAAATGGCATTTTAAAAATTTTGTTGTTTGCAGCAGAGTTCGACCCCGGGTCGGGGCGGACACAACGGGACGACCCAGCCATTGGGCCACAGGTGGTACTTGTTAAACCTTCGGCACGAACTTATATTTGAAGTTGTTTTTTAATATGGGCGGGGCCCAAAAGGGGGCCAGCCCCCTCCTCATGGAACCCAGTGCTCAGAACTATGGCTAATTCGAATTGGCGTGCAATTGTCAGCAGATATGTTAACATTTATAACCACCGTTAATCATGTGAACGGGGCGGAATTTCCGGCTATTTAAAGGTTGCGGTTTGAAAAACAAACCGTTTGTTATAACGTTTAAATAGGCGGGTTGGACGGTGGTCCATGTGACCCCGTCCACCCAGCATTAAACTTAACCGTAACCGCCCGATAAAGTTGGAGCGCACCCGCCAAGTTTGCCATTTGTTGCTATTTTAACTGGAATTAACTCCAGTTCTCCACATTTAGTGGAGTTTTTCAAGGGGACACTGGGCAAACTTCAGTTAGTCATAACTTTGGCAAGGGAAGTCCATTTGGGATGATTTTTTTTTTGATTTGGGGGTATTGAAGCATTCTGAAGCTGTTGGAATAGGTTGCAGAGCCATCAGGGCACTCTATCAGTGATTTTATCAGCGAATTTTCTTGTGGAGCCACCAAGGCTTGGTGAAAGATCAACTGTATTGGGCTATGTTCATCCATTTGAGGTGAATGAATAGTCAATTTTTACTGTTTCTAGCACTCTGTTTCTGAATTTGCAGCTATTTTAGCCTTTTGAGGCTTTCTTCATGTTGTAATACTTATTTTGAGCATTAATAAAAGAGCGAAAAGCCTATTTGGAGGCTTTTGGACCCAGCAGAGGTAGCCCAAGAGAGGGGTGAACTGCTTAAACAAATGCTTACTGTTATGCTGTGCATTTTTGCTGCTATTTTCCAGAGTTTACTACATTAAACATTAATTTTTAATAAGTCCACTTTTCACAATGAGACTTATACAGTGATCAAAACTCATTTGTTTCACTTCAAACCACATTACTTCCCTTGCAGAATACTTGAACTTGCTTATTCACACATAAAATTTGGTTAATGAATACTTTGAAAACATAAACAAATACTTTCATTTCCAGATCGATTTAGTGTTTACTTCATATTTCTTTAGGCAGAGCCAGTAAGAGGGCCAGAAGCTTCTGGTTTCATCCTTTCTAGTAAAGGTGAAATAACCAGTAAAAGCCCCTACTGTCTATCTCTGTATAAGAAATATTTTGTTCACACATTTCAGATCACTTCTAGAAGAGTCCATATGTGTCAAAATTCGAATGCATGTGTCCATTCAACACCTCTGAGCTTGGGAACTTGTCTTGCATATTATTAGAAAGTCATTGATTGTGAAACTACCTTCAGCTGATCTATAAATTGAGCACAGATCCTAGTGCTTGAGAAGGAATAAATTTGGTAGAGAAATGTTGTTGAATTCTCAATTGAGTTTTTTATTTGAGTGATATGCTGCTGGAGAGATGTTCATTGTGATGACGCTGGGATGATGCTGGAGTTGGTGACATCAAATCAATCGCTGGTTGTAACCTCCCCCTTCTATCCATTAATAAAGGTTGCTGCTCATTTTCCCACATATGTATCTGTATAAGCTTCTATCTTTCATATTATGGATTCTTAGCTGATGTATATGTTTCATGTTTCATTGATTTAACTAATTAAGATAAATAGCCATCTGTATATTGCAATCTCTTTGTTGTTTAGTGTTTATACTTGTAGGAACTAGTCTGGTGATGGATTGGAAGCTACAATGAGAGCGACAAAAGGAGAATAGGAAGTGCTTGGACCCCAAGTAGGTTTCTCCATATTTCTGTGTGTCTATTTACTCTTAGGAAAAGTGTCTGCAAAGTCTTTGATCTGTTGTTTTAAATGCATAGCACGACATTTAGGGAATGTGTTTTATCGGTAATTCATAATTCTGCATAACAGACTTAATGAGAAGGGAATTCGTGAAGGCACGGAGATTCAAAAGCCCCCATCCTCCAAACTCTTTCGGGATCACTAAACAATCCAGTCTACATAGATGAAATTTCTTAGCCTTTAAAGCTCCCGACCATATGAATTGAGATATGAATAAATTCATTAAGTCTACAGTGTGTTCAGGTAAGTAGAATAGATGGGCCCAGTATACCAAAAACTGCATTAAAACCACTTGAACAAGAATGTATCTCCCTCCAAGCGATAACCACTTGTGTGTCCATTTCAGAATTCTGTGTTTCAACTTATCCACCATCCATGTCTAGTTCGCCACCTTATATCCACAAGACTTCAATATCAATCCCAAATAGGTGAAGCCTTCCACTAACTACTTGGTTTGTACCCCCATAAACTCCACAATGAAGTTAATCTCATTCATATCACCATGCTCAAAAACTAGAAAAGATTTCCCTTTGTTGATGTGAAGCCCAAAGGCAGCACCGAAGCGAAGGAGAATGTAATTGAGATAAAACCAACGATTCCTTAAAAGCCTGCCAAAAACAAGTAAATCATCTACAAACAAGGAGTGAGAAATACTAATAGAAGGAGAGAAAGATAAGCCTGTGAAAAACCCCGCTTGTTTTTCCATCTTCATTAAGTTGCTGAAGCCATCCATAATGAGA